>CM040187.1:20583762-20603762 GCA_022606455.1 Callitettix versicolor
AAATTTGCAAAATAATATTATGAATTTTTAAGAGATTTGAATTGCTGCCATTTTGAAACTGTTAACGAATTTCGCTATTACCATAATCGCTATTGTGCCGAATTTGAATTAAACGTATTAAATTGAGAACGTGAACGTGCTAACACACGAATACATATCCATCCCGCGAAAATTGATCGGTGCTCATTTCTAGGCCCCAGGTCTGAGTTTTACCGTTATTGCCGCTATAAACGATCAATTTCCGCAGGAAATTCGCTATAAAAGCATTCGTACTCACAAATACAGTGAAACCTCTCTATAGCAGCATTGAAGGGATGTTAGTTTTTGCGGCTATAAAGAGATTTCCGCTATCGAGAGAGTTTCATCAAAACGTGTATAAAATATGATTTTATGTGTAAAACGTGTTGTAAAAAACACTATTTTTAATTTGAAGAGTTGAGTGCATAGTTTATTTAAATAAAACTATATGAAGTATACAACAAAATTTATTAAGTAATACCGTATGAATAAAATAATACTGTAATCGTGAAAAAAAATAATATTTTGCCGAAACTACTGAGAACCGCTTCATTAATTCCTTCAAATTTTGGCTTTCGAGTTTTCTTGAAGCCCTTCACTATCTACATGCTTCACACCTTTCTCTAACTCAAGCTAAACTTTAACCTTTACATCTAACGATAAAATTTTCCGTTTAGACGCCGTTACACTGTATTGTAAAAGTATACAAAATGATGCGGTACTTGTAAAATTAGCCACAAAACACTCGATTCAGTTGACGCAATGCGCACTGCTTTTAACACTCGAATGACTTGTCATCATATTGAAAAATAGGGTAGAAGTGTATGAAGTGTGCACGTGTTTCGCCGCTATAGAGTCCTGGAATTTTGTTGGCCTTAATAAAGAAAGTTACAATATATAATTTTACTATTAGAATAGAAAGCAACCAACACATTTTGCCGTTATAGAGAGACTAGCATTACCCGTTGTAACTTCGCCCACGAAACTTAAACTGTTTCAGTAATGTAATAATTTAGAACCATAAAAAATATATTAATAAAAGCGTGATCATCTAAACTCGTGATCATCATTAACTATTATAGTATCGGCTATACGTTGATTATTAAAGTTGAACTGGGTAAGTAGTTTAATGCGTTAAAATCAAATTTTTGCATAATTCTTTCTTAGCGCATTTCGACATTGTTGTAAGAAGGTATCCTGAAAATGTCAAGTCTCTAGTTATAATAGTATCGGCTGTACGTTGATTATTAAAGTTGGACTGGGTAAGTACTTAATGGCGTTAAAATCAAATTTTTGCATAATTCTTTCTTAGTGCAACTTGACATTCTTGTAAGAAGGTACCCTGAAAATATCAAGTCTCTAGCTATAATAATCTCGGCTGTATGTTGATTATTAAAGTTGGACTGGGTAAGTAGTTAAATGGCGTTAAAATCAAATTTTTGGAAAATCCTTTCTTTGTGCACGCCTATATGGTAACATAAATGTACCCTGAAAATTTCAAGTAGCTAGCTAAAATAGTTTTTTCTCTGCGTTGATTATGAATCAGTCAGTCAGTCAGGCAGGACTTCTTTTATATTATTAAGATGTTCGTTATAAAGAAATTCGCAATAAAGAGATTTTATTGTATCTCGTTTAATACTAGAATAAGTTTGTGGGTAAATCGAAAAAACGGTCTGAGTTTTTTTTATTTGTTCATAAAGAATCCTAAATTTCTTTTTGTTTCAATTTTGATAATTTTTTTTTTTTTTTTTTTTTTTTATTATTATATAACAATTACAACTAAGAATTTACACTTAACAAGTAATTTACATTTGATATTACGATGTCACTTTGTTTGGATCACCATTCAGTAATGGAGTCCCATAAATTTTAAACACAATGTTCATGTGTTACTCTTGTTTTATTTATTATCGTCCACTAATATCCAACGGCTTTGTTCTATTAAGACGGCGAACATCATCTGTGTTATTCAACAAGCACAACACTTCAGGATTGACATGTTTTTGTAGTCTGTTTTTATGCATGATTGCGTATTTCATTATTTCTTCTGAAACCATATTCATCCTGAGGTCACGATGCAGGTCATCATTACGCACGAACCATGGTGCATTAACAATACTACGCAGAACCTTGTTCTGGAATACTTGAACGGCTTTAGCATTTGTTTTCTTCGTGCACCCCCACAGCTGAATTCCATAAGTCCAAACAGGTTTGAGTAATTGCTTATAAATTAAAAGTTTATTGTGTAGGTCTAGTGTAGATCTCCTACCAAGCAGCCAATTCATTTTCTTGAATTTAATATTTAATCCTTATTTTCTTCTTGACATGCTCTTTCCAATGAAGTTTTGCGTCAAGCGTCATCCCAAGGTATTTTGCTGTATTAACAGGAGCTAATGAGTGACCATTTAGTTCAATATTGGTTGGGTTTATCTTTCTATTGGTAAAGTTTATGTAGTTTGATTTAGATTCATTTAATTTTAATCTCCATTTCCTTATCCAGATACTGACTTTATCAATAGATTTTTGAATTTTCAGTTTTGCTTCCTCTACATTATCCCCAACGGCCAAAATTGCAGTATCATCTGCAAAAGTAGCAATTACTGTATCGGAATCCTGAGGTATGTCTCTTGTATATAACAGAAACAAAATAGGTCCTAATACGCTTCCTTGAGGAACTCCTGCAGCTATATCCTTTATTCTAGAATATTCACCATCACATTTGACCCTAAAGCATCTTTCTGACATGTATGACTTCAGTAATTCATAAAATTGGTTTGGAAGATCTCTTTGTAACTTATATAATAAGCCTTCATGCCAGACTTTGTCAAAAGCCTGTGCCATATCCAGAAACAGTGATGAGCAGATTTTACGCTCTTCAAGTACTCTTTCAACAACATTGGTAATCCGATGTATTTGGTCAATCGTCGAATGTTGACTTCTAAACCCAAACTGATGATGTGGGATTAGGTTCCTCTCTTCAATAATAGGTTTGAGGCGTTTTACCAAGAGTTTTTCAAAGACTTTTGAGATAATTGGCAAAAGAGAGATGGGACGGTAAGATGCTTTCTCCTGTGATCTTTTCCTGGCTTAGGTATCATTATAACCTCTGCTATTTTCCACTGTCTTGGGACATATCTTAGCCTAAAAGAGGCGTTTATCAAATGTAATAATTTTCGAACAGCCTTCTCTGGTAATTCCTTAACAATTTTTCCAGTTATTAATTCATAACCAGGAGCTTTATTAGCTTTTAAACCTGTTATTACCTTTACAAGCTCGTTGTATGTTACTTTACCAATATCCACTAGGTCGTTCTTTTCTATTGGTATTAATGTTTCACCTGCTGCTTGCGCCTCAAATGGTTTGAATGTGTTCTCTAGGTGAGCAGCAAACAAATCAGCTTTTTCCTTATTACTTCTTGCCCAAGTATTGTCAACCTTCCTAATTGGTGGAATATGGTTTCTAGGTCTCTTGATGCTTTTAGTGGCTTGCCATATTTTGTAGTCACTATCCTTATCTGACGATAGCCCTTCAAGATATCTAGAAATGGATTCGCTTTTAATTTGTTTCAATAATCTCTTAAGTTTATTGTTCAGTTCATTTAACTCAGATTTATATTGAGGCACTCGAGTTTTCTGCCACTTTTTACGGATTTTCCTTTTCTTCTGAATCAAATCCCGTACTTCTATCGGGTATGTGATATTACTCTTAGGTTTGGATAACCAAGGTGTACTATTCCAAGCTGATTTTTGATATTATGGATGTAAGCCTCTACTTCGTCTTCCAATTGATCAGGAGTCTTAAGAGATGTTTGCAGTTCTATTCTACAACTCAACTCCTTTCTAAAATCATCCCAATTAGTTTTAAGATTTGTTAACTTAGGAAGTTCATCTTTTGTATTATATTCCCACTTATTGTCATAATAACTGGAGAATGGTCAGAAGCCAACTCATAACTTTCACCAACACACACATACCCATCCGACACGCCTTTAGCGATGAAAAATCAAGAAGATCAGGGATCTTTCTAGAATCCGATGGCCAGTAAGTTGGTTTGCCGGTGGAGTAGAAATCGCATTTAATTTCTCTCCCCGATTCGTATAATGCTTTACCTTTTGCAGTAGTCAATCGTGACCCCCAATAAGTGTTCTTTGCATTGAAGTCACCTCCTATTATAAAATTATGTCCTAGTGTATTAAAAGCTTTAAATAGTCCTCCTTCTTAGATTATGTCTAGGTGGACAATATATAGATGATATATTAAAGTATTTGTTTTTGAATTTCACTGCAACTGTTGTAATTTGCATTGTTTCTAGCTTTATTTCAAAACTTTCATAGTGTTTAATGTTGTTTTTGATAAGGACAGCAGAGCCTCCTCTGGCTTTGTTTGAAGGATGATCCACATGATAAAGGCAAAAGTCTCTGATTTTAAAATAGGATTGATTCGTGAAGTGTGTTTCTGACACCAAGCAGATATCAATTTTCTCATTAATGAGGAACAATTCCAACTCCATGGCTAGCTGAGAAAGTCCATTAGCATTCCAAGTGGCTATTCGCAAAGTATGGTTCATGTTTTCATTTTTTTCTTATTTTTATTCATATTGCTTTCTACCTTGCTTATTCTTTCAAATATTAACTTATTTGTGTGTCTTTGTTCATCTAGTTTTTCTAATATGATTTCCAGATTCTTTTCTATTGTTGCTGTTCCGGAAAAACTTCTACCTAAGGCTTTCGCATATGTTGTCGGTGCCATACTAGTGTCGTTACTCGTACTGTTAGATGTTCTGTTGGATTCCTGTTGTATAGTAGGCCTACTATTTATATTCCTTTGAATATGATTTTTAATTCTTAATACACCATTTCTGCGCTTCTGCAATTCTTTGGCAACCTCACAGCCCCGATAATTTGCTGGATGTTTACCGTGACAGTTAACACACTTTGGAGGATTATTTTTACTCACTGTGCACACCGCAGTTAGATGTTTCCCAGCACATTTTACGCACCTTGGGTCTCTCTGGCAGTACCCTTGAGTATGATTATACCCTTGACATCGCTTACACTGAGGTATTAGAGTGAGATTCCTTCTAAGGGCTCAATTTTTACCACAATGTTAAGAATTGATTTAATATTATAAATGTTATCAACAATCTCTTTGTTGTCAAAAGTTAACATAAACAAAGGTAGACCTCTCCTTTGTGTTATTATCTCACCATTCTCGTTTTCACTTTTTCTTTTTCAAGATATTGACTGCATCGAGAATCTTGAAACCTTGTTGTTTCAAGTTGTCAATAATATCATCTTTAGCACACGATGAATGTAAGCCTCTAGCCATTACTTTAATTGGCCTTTCATTCTTATCTTCGAACGAGTACCACTGTATGTTGTCGCTCTTCAATTTTTGTGTAACAGCTCTGTAGCTGTCAGAGTCTGGCATGTTTACTTTCCAAACATTATTGTTTAGAGCAGTTAATTTATAGTCTTTATCTGAAGCAACTTGCAGTATTGTTTGCAAATTCGAGTAACTGGCTACCCCAACTATATTTATAGGCGGAGGTTTTTGTAATTTCATTTTAGCTCTTACATCCTTTGAATGTTTTATCATGTCTTCCTTACTTTGGCGGGAAGGACTCATCTTCTCTTCACACGTTTGCTCTTGTATTTCTGGAGAGAATACAGCTTTCCTTTTTTGTTAGGTCTTTTTTCTTGATAATCCATTCTGTTTCTTGAGCCAGATCCTCTTCGTCTGTATGGTATACAGAGTGTTCTAGTTTTTCATCACTATTTTCCTTATTTGAACCACTTATCTGAATCTCTTTAAGAAGACTATTCTTAGCTTTTAAATCCTTCATTTCTTGTCTTAGATCTAATACCATGTTCTCTAGTTCTTGAATCCTGTATCGAAGTTCATGATTTTCTCTTAACAAACTAGTATTTTTGTCCCCTGTGTTTGTACTAACTTTATCACTAGGGGATCTTATCATTCTTGAACTTCTCTTAAAAGGGTCATCCATAAGCAATGTTTGGCCCCCCCCCAGAATCCGTGGGGCCTGCCTCTGTCGAGGGTGGATTTTCCAGCACAGCTGGGCTGCCACCTGGGGTAAGTACATCCGTAGTTGTTTTGATCATTGCAATACCGTTGACCGGCTCACACCTGTAACCCTAGGCAAGGGGCCCTTACAAGGTACTACCATCCGGAGCCAGATGGACCAAGGTTTTTTAGAGAGGTGTTACTCCTCTATCACTCACCACTTCCTGTTACTTGATAACAGGCCCCGGGCTTGTGACCGGCATAGCGGGCTTAATTTTGATAATTTAACATGAAAAACTATTTAATAAGCTTATTCTTATAGTAAACTTGTACAAATAAGACGTGTTGTTACAACTTGAATTTAATTCAGTTGGCTTTGTGTAGTGAGGAAAATCAAAAACACTTGAACTTTGCTCGCTGTTTTTTGAAGCTTCTTATACCGCGTCGTGCACTTTGTATTTGTCACCATGGAGTGATTCGGTTTCATCGAGTAGGTATATGACCAAAATCTGATGAACGGGTTTTGTAATTTCTTCCAATAGGTCCCTAAATAGAATTTCCGTGAACCCATATGTTTTGCCTCGCTACTTAACCTATATATACTACATTGGGACAAAAGCTGATAAAAAAAGTATCGTGAAAATCAATTTCGAAACTTTTAATGGTCCTTCCATCTCCCAACTGCAACACAAGCTGTAGAGATGTACAGACTTCTAAGGAAACATTGAATTCAGGTATAGAAGGTCAATTTTTTCCAACATCATTTCATAGAGTGAGCACGTAAAAATCCTTTTGAGTTATGAAATATATCGGCGACATCAGCTGATGCCTACATATTGAATTTAATAAACCGCATTTTATTACATCATATCTTTGCAAACAGTAAAACACTGACCAGCTCATACGAAAATAATAACGTTTTAATAAAATCAGCTGTTTATTGAATCTAAACACGAGTTTCCAATTGCTAAATTTCTCTTTTATTGCAAATTTTCATTATGTATCTTTAAAATTAAACTTTTTCAAAAATAAATACATTACTTCATTACCTAACGTAGTAAAAAAAGAAAAAAGGGGGGGGAGAGAGAGAGAGAGTAAACACTAAATCATAAATTACGGTATCTAAATTCTACCAGAGAGTTGTACAGCTGGTAGAGTACGCGTACTCATAAATAATTGTTAATTTCCTGCGCGTCTAAATTAAGGATTGATGAAGGAAGTAGGGGTAATAGATTCCTTCTTGTTTTATCCAACTTCTTAAATCTGATTCACAATTTATTCCCTGTATCAATAATTTGTGTAACTTGTTAGTTCTGTTCCAGGATTAATTTCTTGCAATAAAACTTTAATGTAAAGTCTTATTATTGAGACTATGTAGGCTGATTCTGGTTTTGCTTTTAAGATAAGCCTGATGTCTGGCATTCTCTAGAAATATCAGATAAATTGGATTTTTGAGGGGTTTTTAACAAGTGAGACCGAATTTAGTCTTCTGACCACTGTAGCTTGGATGCCACTATTTCCTTTAAAACTGAAAGGATCGATCTGGAAGCCTGGTTGCTAAGGATGATGAACTGTTGCTTCGTGCGTTCAGCCTCTGGGTACTGATAGGAAACCACAGCCACCAGTGTAGACTCTAGTGTCATTGAACTGTCCATCAAACACACCGTCATCCTCTTAGCACCTCTGAAACCATCAACGCAGACCAATAAATTCGCTTTCCTTCCTTCCTCTGTCTGTAGTACCATCAGAATCTTTCCTTTTTGTTCAGATGGAAGGCAACTCTTTCTCTTTTTTCTCAAGGAGATATTATCATTCCAAAAATGTCCTTTAAGGTATTAAGGTATAATCACCAATCGTACATTTTGGGTTACTCTGAGTGTTGATGAAGAAGTTCAGCTTCGACATTACGTCATCGTGTCAGCTGACAACTGTTCTTATGAGTTGTTTAATTCCACTTAATACAGCTGACAATGTTGGAGTTTTACGATACTTATGACTTGTTTGGCGGTTACTCTGCCCAGATAAGTGACGAGTTTGAACCAGAGCTCCCAGCTGCCCCTGTCGAACCAATTCGGAACTAAACTGAAATGTTTGTACAACTCGTCAAGTTTGATTCCAAATCAATCGCTCTTGTAACTTCTAAAGTCTGATTGCGAATTAATCTCTTTCATTAAAAGTCAGTCTAACATTGTGAGTTGATTTCGAATTAATCTCTTGCACTTTATCGATTAAAAATTAATCCCATTCATTTAAAATTACAGTAACTTATTGCGTTTGATTTTAAATTAATCACTTTCCGAATTAATCGCGCATCACATCTTTTAAAAACGATTAAAGTCTGATTACAAATCTATAAATCGCGCCAGAAGTTACGTAACTTTATGAATCAGTTTCCAAATTAATCAAAAATTAGTGGAGCCTCTTGAGTGAGATGCCGAATAGATACTTTGCATTAAACACTCGTCCGTTCAGCATTTGGTTTATTTGTTACACAGTTTTGGCCAAACGCATTGACCAATTGTTTTGAAATTCGGTGCGAAGGTACTTAGTATAAAACCCGAACGACATATGTGTAGGCGTTTTCATTCTCTTCCGTTTCAAGATGGTGGCCTTTGATTTAACAATGATCAGTGTACTTGCTGGATGTACAGACTGATCGGCTCTCCCTATCATAGTTTTAACCGCTTAGTGCAGAAGAAGCATTATTTTTAAACAGTTACCGGTTAAATTGGCGGAAAACTTTGCGAGCACTTCAAAACGCTGTTTGGAGCTGTGCCCTCCACACCCTCATACACGGCTTCATATAAATTTATTATTTTCCAGTGTTTCTTGTAGTGGTTTTTTGAAGTTTTACCCTATTTAATAGTTTAAGTTGCAGACTTGTACATAACTACACTCGCAACTGTCCCTGGTAACTATTTATAATACAATGTATTAATTGAACCTTGTGATTACACGACAAACA
This sequence comes from Callitettix versicolor, assembly GCA_022606455.1. NCBI lineage: Eukaryota > Metazoa > Arthropoda > Insecta > Hemiptera > Cercopidae > Callitettix > Callitettix versicolor. The sequence goes on from CM040187.1 coordinate 20,592,769, forward strand.
TTTAATTAAAAATATACTACGAGATCTATTGTTTTTTGAATTATCCTGCTATTTAGTAGCTTGTACAGTAGAGTTTCGATTAACCGCCGCCCTTTAACCGACATTTTTAAACAATCTTAGTAAATAATTTGTAACAAATAATAAAAGTAACCTTCTAGACAAAACAAAACATTGTAACTGGACCCGACTTATTTATAGTATAGGTGACTGCAGCTGACACTAATTGCTACACTAACCAAACATCCATAATCTAATTGAATGAGATATAAACACTTTAAATAGTGTCAACAAATCCCGAAAAGAGTGTCAGAATATTTCTATAGGAAATAAACGTTCTCGTGCTATTTACGATAATACCATTCAGCGTATAAGTTGATTATAGTGCTCTAGCATATGTTCAATACGATTAATTTACTGTATTAAAGACCTACACGTATGTATAATTTGTAAAATACATAATTAGAGTTAAATAAAAAATTTAAAAGTTTTACTATATTTTGCAAAATTTTAACATTCTGTGCTGCAAACAGAGTGTAGTATGTTATTTTTATCGATCGCTGAAAGCACAGGTGGTATATTTCTGTTATCCGTCATCCAAATGGTCCCGAGAATGATGGTTAATCGAGGCTCCATTGTTAGATTAGATTAGAGACTAGTGCAACCCCAGGCACTGCGATCGACTGACCTATTGTACAACTAAAATTCTTAAAAATACCTTGTTCAGCAGATTGATACCCCTAATAACTTCCAGCAACCCATTGACTAGCGCAATCTGCTGAAGATCCCTATGGTATTGGAAACCAAAAACCCCTAACCTTCTACTAGCAAGAGCCTCACTATCACGAATGAAGTGACCTGCAGTTTCCGCTTCCTTCCTGCACAACCTACACACAGTTCCTCCATGGTATACCTATCCTGTTCATGTGCACCCTCAGACCACAGTGCCCTGTAATGAGCCCCATGATCCTCCTGAGTTGACCTCTGTCCAGGACACCTGCTACCCTTTTGAGTCCTGCAAAAGGAAATTTTTAACAACAATTAAAATTGTTAATAGGTTCTATTGTATAAACTTCAAATTTAACATTAAGAACACGTTATTGAAGTTAAAATTAATGCAGCATACAGAAACGTATTGAACAAGTGTAATACGTGAATGTAGAAAAATGTATTTGGAAAACGGTGACATTATTAATTCACGTCAGGTGCGGCGTGAAGATGTGTTTGTGTTCTCGCACAGTCACGTACGATCTGTGCGGAAAACACTTCCCTTTTCTACAAAGAACTTGACGGAACATACAAAAAAGTAAGTATAAAATCCAAACAGCCCACCCGGGGTCAGGGGACACACTGGAGTGGCACCAAATTTCATTAGATGGAATTGAATTATCCTACCGACGTTGCGAATCCAATTATCGGGAGGTCCAACATTTTGAAATATGTTTTACTTGACTTGCTTGATCTGTGGTTGCCTTATTTGCCACATCTATCTGAGCGTCTTTCGAATACTGACAATTGCTGACGTGATGGAAGCAAATAGTAAATAAGTATAGTAGATAATATAATTTCCAAAACTATATTATCTTATCCTCTTGTGGATCTCTGATTTCACAATTACAAATAGTGTTAAAATCTGCACATAATAGCATTTAAAATTTTAAAATTTCATTGAAAATAAAATTTGACAGCCGTCGAATTAAATTTTCTAATTTCAACAGATTTTGAAAAATTTCAGAAAGTAAATTTATGCTTTTCAACGCTAATTACGATGGTAAAATCAGATTTTGTAAAGAAAAAAATGTTGAATTTTTTCAAGATTTGAAATGGCAGCCATTGTAAAAGTAATAGACGAATTTTGCTGGTTAACGAACTTGTCCAAGTTATTACTAAATACGATTTTTGAAAAAAAACACACACACATAAGTTTCACCACGCTCGCATTTGTAATTTTAGACCGATTTAAATCAAACTTGGCAAACAATCGATTTTGGTAATACCTTGAACGAATACTTTAATCAGCGAAATTCGTTAAACAATTTCAAAATGGCGGTCATGACAAATCTTTAAAAATACATTACTTTTTTCTTAAATATATTTGAAAATCAGATTTCACCATCGTAATCAGCGTTAAAAACTGAGTAAATTATCTTTTTATATTTTTCAAAAATTAAATTTGACAGCGGTCAGGGTTCATTTTCCGTATTTAAAATATAATAATTTGAATTTAATTTAATTTATTGTACGCTGATTACGATAATCAAAAAAAGTCGCGATTATTTAAAATAGCTTCTATCATGTCGAGCGTTGAGACGAATAAAATAAGCCAGTTGGTTCTGAAATATGAAAACCATTTGGAAGGGAAAATGAAAATGAAATGAAGCGTTTGAGCACGGGAAATTGTCCGCCTGCAGCCAATCTATCCGAGAGCTATATTCTGAATTCCTTCAATCATTCATTCATTCATTCATAATCATTCAATCATAAATTTTGCAGTCAGTTGGGTTCTTTCCTTTCATGCAGTTCGCAAAAGATCCTATCTGATGTTCAAGGTTGTGCTTTGGTAATAATTAAATTCAGCTACTGACCCATTTAGTGTCTGTTCGAACACGTCAAAATAGAGACCCTTATCACAATGTCAACTTACTTACGAAGAGTTAATTAAAGTATTAACATCTCCATTGCGAATGAGCTACTAGAGTCCATTATGGTAAGACCTAGATCTGGGACTTTGAAATGAGCGCCGATCCTAATCCCACATCACTTTTTTAATGATCATAAACAATTTTGTTTCAACTCAATCGTGCGGCATTTGATTTGTATGTTTCTTTGTTACGCAATTTTAGCAAAACGCATTGACCGATTGTTTTGAAATTTGGTACAAAGGTACCTTGTATAAAGCCCGAATGACGTACATGTTTATCCCCATTTACTTTCTGTGCTAAGATGGCGGCCTTAGATGGAAATAATTGCTTTGGTGGACCGCTTAGTGAAGAAAAAGCATACAATTTCTAATAAAGTTCGTCCAGTAAAAGTTTTACTAACGGTTGCCGGTTAAATTGGCGGATAAGGTAAAAGCGATGACCAAGCTCGCGCGCGTGTGTGCTTTAACAATTTTCGCTCAAAAATCTATTTTGGTAAATTGCTTCAACAAGTTTGTTACCCAGCAAATCGGTACAACATGGCGGCTATTTAAAACTTTACAAAATTTATACATTTTTTTTTTTAAAATATGATTTTGCCCTCGTAATCAGCGTTAAAAACTGCATTAGTCAGCACTGAATTTTCAAAATACAATCAAATTGAATTTGATGCGGTTCATTTCGAATTTGAATGTAGGTCTAATTTAAAAGTCTGAAATGCTAATATATGCCGATTTTAATGCCGATTACGTTGGTTTAAGATAGTGATGCACGATTGCGAGATGTTTTTACAATCGAGACAATCGACCATCGTACCAATCGAGTCAGCCATCGAATACCAATCGGATTGAACAACCGAGATGTTCGACGATTGTTGACAATTGTTAAGGCGTTGGTTACAGACTGCAATTTTTTCCTTTTCTTTAACTGGACATTAGTATTTACTATTTATTGTTCTAATTTTACAGTATTTACTATTTTAATGTTTTCTTACGTCTTGCTAAATAATAATTATAATAATAAAAAAGTGCTACATTTTGGCCTAAAATATACAAAACAGAAAAACAAAATGTAAACTCTACAAACTTAAAAACATACTAACAATTCTACAAAAAAAAAAAAAAAAAAATAGTAATAAAGATTGTACTGCTTAGTACAATATAAGGGATGACAGCAATATTGTACATTTTTACTTATACAAATAATATAAATAATAAAAAGCCGCTTTTTTAGAATTAAATTAAAATACAATTTAATTCGTGACGTGATAGAAACAAATTTCCAACAGTATTTTCTTTGTCTTACTATTTTTGAAATTCTGATTTCACCTAAATAAAGAGCATTAAAATCCGCATCTGGATATAACAACAATTTAACAAATTACTTTATTTTACGATCTATTTGAGTTACTTAATCAACGATAATCTATACGAAAGTTTTGTAATAAAAATGTTGCTTTTGTAACACTGTGTTTGCATAATAACTTATCAGTGAAGTTTTACACAGGCTACATGTTCACTCTGCCTAGTCAGCCCAGAGCACGCTTCGACTTTGCAAAGAGGTTAAAGTACGTCATCATTCAATACAATAGTCCCCCTTCCCTTTGCCCTTCTCTAGGGACTTCAAGATACAGTACTTTCTTACAAATCTCTCTCTCCGGAAAAGTAATTAACGTGATGGTAGGGATATTTAACTTTATAAAAGACAGTTTGAATTAGTTACTTTCCGAAAACTTATCACTAATTAAAAACTTTAATCAAGCCTTCTTCTTCCACGGCGCCGGGTTTTATAAGCCGCTCTTTTCACGCATTAGAGATAATCCTGTGTTTTATTGTCTGATTTATTTCCCTCGGGAAGAAACACCTGATCTGGACTAGGAACTGCTTCGGATAATAATTCAGTACATGTGACAGTGCTGCCAACCCTTGAGATTTTTGCGGGACGTTGCGCGTTCAAGCAGAGTTCTTTTGGTATTTAAGAAGAAGTTTGAGAAGTTACCATCAATTGTGTTTCTAGAGAAAACTGAACAGGAAATTATGCAGAATATAGGCTCATAATAATTAAGCGACATTTAATTGGATAATGAACTGTTTGCAGCAATCATCACGACTCGGAATTTCGACCCGTCATGACCTCTAGCGCGCGCGCGCACACATACACACACACACACACACACACACACACACACACACACACACACACACACACACACAAACACACACACACACACACACACTGCAACGGTATTTTTGGTCCACCGCTATCAGCAAGAATTCGACAGTAATTAAGTATGTAAAGATGTGACCAATTTCAAATGCTACAGTTGTATAGTAATCCCAACAATTTCTTTTTTGTTTATTAACAACTGTTGCTTGCTTCGTTGAATCTCAGTTACCCTTTTGGTACGGTTGTTACGGACAATCATACATAAAACCGAAGTATTAATAACATAAGGTTATTAACACTTATGTGCAGGACTGGTTATTTGTCTTTTAGGCTAGAACAAATAACTTTTCTCGGATCGTTGAGTTCGTTGGATGGTTCTTTCAAATGGTTAATTAATACACTAATATTTCTTCAGGAAAGTGTCAAAATATTTTTAATTAATTGACTTACACAATTTCTTTATTTAAATTTAATTTAATATACTTCTTCAAAATTAAATGTCAATCTTATAACTTTCGTATGAAAATAATAATAATTAATAATAATACATTTTTTTCTCAATTTCTTACAATCTAATTTTAATTTTGCCTTAATTTGATATAATTTTTTTATTATAGAATACAGAAATTATCTTATTTTAACATTGGCTCAACTCAAAACACTTCCCACAAATTTATATCTAGTCTAATTCCTACACATTCAATTTTTAAAACAAACTACCATTTGGTTGACAAATCTTACTTCATGGTATCTCGTAATTTTAATAACAACAGAACATAAAATTAACTTCTTTGCTTTGAGCTTCGGGAAATATGTTTGTGGAATTCTACTGCTTTATTCCCTAATTTCCATCTATTTTAGGTTAACAATTTTTTATTATTATATCTTCTTCCCGGTATTTTACACCTTTTGGTTATGATTTGATTTATGTCCCCCTTTCACTTATTTTAGGTTTTTGGGTTAAACTTGCTTATTATTTTTAACAAATTTCCTTTATGATTTATTTATTTAAATTGAATGAAATCCAATATATTATTCTTTTTATGTGAACTTAATAATTTATTTCCTGTTATAGATTACTCTTATTCAACTTTAATCTATATCAATTTTCATTAAATTATGACAAATTTTTACTGGATAATTTTCACTCATTCACTGAAAATAGCAAATACAGATTACGCTAGAATTGGTTACTGGCTTTGTTAACCGTACCTGCTTCATCCAGCTGTCCCGAGATGTTCCTGGGCGATTTTGGTTCGAGTGAACGGGTTTTCTGGCCACTTCTGAAATCCTCCGGTTCTCACAATTGGCGGATGTCCTTGTTGACTGTTGGTGGTTGCAGTGTAGGCGTGATCCTCGACGTACCGGTTGTCCGCTAGCGCTGACTTACGATTATATTTGCAAATATTTTATTCTATTTCGCGAATTAATTTTATTTGTCTAGTAGTCTCTACTTTGTACTACCAGTTTTTCTTTTTACTTTTTTCCAATTAATTTATGTCTTCGACTTTTGTTTTATTTTCCCTTGATTCGAATTTTTTTACAAATATTTAATCTTGTCAGACGTGAACGAGAATCAACCGGCCCCGGGCAGTTTTCAAACTTCTGAAAACACAACCTCTCACGTGCTACTCCTCCAAAACAATGCCTGCCTAACTCTACATTAGGGCTTAGTAGCGAATTTTATGCAATGAGGGAATTCCAAATTTCCCTTCTTTTGGAAATTTCCCTTCTTGCATATAACATCAACAGGACCTGAGAGAATGTCAATTTCTCTTTGACACCTCTCACTTTGAACCTTCTTTGTCCTTTCTCTATATCGTAACCTATATTTTTACATATTAATTAACCCATTTTGGTTAATTATAATTGTTTAATTTAATTATAATTGTTTATCCTTATTTTATAAATATTAACCTATATATTTTAGCACCAGATTTATCATAAGTAACTCTGGATTTATTTTAATACAAAAATTTAATTAATCAAATCTCTTTAAGTAATCAAAACTTCATCTATTTATTATTTTTAGTTTAACTGCATAATTTAGATTTTAGTTTCTTTGTTTTGTCCTATACTATTTATCTTAAGAAAATTATATTTTATAAATTTATATTTCATATGAACATATTTTGAAACATTGTCCTAGTTAACATTTTACACCCTGTATTGTTTTTTCTTAAACATCGACAACGATTTCTTGCTAATTACCAATCTTTGCTTGTATATAATTATTTATTCTAAGTTATAATTGTTTTTAATTTAATCACTATTATATATGCTCTTATTTCTATTCTACTTGCTATAGTTACAACTTCATTTGCTATGCTTATTATTTAAATTCATTATTTTTATTATTGGTATATATTTCTAAAATTATCATTTTTTTCAAAATTTTTTATTCTTAATATTAGGTTGGCATTGTTTTATTAGAATAGAATATTATTTTATTTCGACAATTTAAAAAAATAATTTTTTCCTCTTTCTGAATTTTTATAAGTCCAGCAGACGTATTACTTTAGCCTTTGCAAAGCCCTGCAGGTTGGTTCCATCGTTTTTCTGCCTGGCCTTATCTGCTAGCAAGCCTTTCTCTTATTTAGTTAACGCATTCTTGGCAAGCTGGCCTACTCTTAACGAATTTAACTACGTTAAATTTGTAGAAATGAAATAATTTTTCTGCCTAACATTATTTTTAGTAAAATTCCGTTTCAAAACACACACACACACACACACACACACACACACACACACACACACAGAGAGAGAGAGAGAGAGAGAGAGAGAGAGAGAGAGAGAGAGAGAGAGAGAGAGAGAGAGTCGAATGTGTGAGGGATAACTTTAAAAAGTTATTTGTGAAAAAAGTACTAAAGCTATTGAAGTATTAAAAGTATTCGTAAAGAAATTATTAAAGGTATTTGTAAAGATGTATTAAAGTATAAACATATTAGAAACATTAAAAATATTCATAAAGAAAGTATTAAAGTATTAGAAGTATTAAAAGTATTCTTAAAGAAAGTACTAAAATTATTAAAGTATTAGAAGTAATCGTAAAGAATGTATTAAAAGTATAAAAGTATTAGAAGTATTAAAAGTATTCGTAAAGAAAGTATTAAAAGTATTTGTAAAGATGTATTAAAGTATAAAAATATTAGAAACATTAAAAATATTCATAAAGAAAGTATTAAAGTATTAGAAGTATTAAAAGTATTCTTAAAGAAAGTACTAAAATTATTAAAGTATTAGAAGTAATCGTAAAGAATGTATTAAAAGTATAAAAGTATTAGAAGTATTAAAAGTATTCGTAAAGAAAGTATTAAAAGTATTTGTAAAGATGTATTAAAGTATAAAAATATTAGAAACATTAAAAATATTCATAAAGAAAGTATTAAAGTATTAGAAGTATTAAAAGTATTCTTAAAGAAAGTAATAAAATTATTAAAGTATTAGAAATAATCGTAAAGAATGTATTAAAAGTATAAAAGTATTAGAAGTATTAAAAGTATTCGTAAAGAAAGTATTAAAAGTATTCGCAAAGAATATATTAAAGTATAAAAGTATTAGAAGCATTTAAAGTATTCGTGTAGAAAGTATTAAAATATTATAAATATTCGTAAAGAAAAACCAATCTCATGAAATGTTAATTTAGGCGTAAGATGCATTATTCTAGTGTATGAGGTGGCATTTCCTCTGCCCCCAAAATTTAAAGACAATTCACCCTTTAACCGAAGTAAGTGCTCATTTTGTGAAGTAAGAAAACCACATTCGCAATTCGCGGGTGTGTAAAAATGTCGGGCGAAGTCGCGAATAACACGTATAAAATACTGTACAACTAACTCGTCTCTCATCTTGCTAGGCCAGAGTGTTGGGGGTAGAAGTTAAACTTTGACGTCACTATCACAGCTGAATCCCGCCTGACATAGGCTCTTCTAAAGTTCTCTAACTCTGTTGAAGGAGTTGACAAGTTTGGATAGCTCGCTTCAGAACTGTTTGTCGATACTTGAGCTGTAGATGAGTGAGAGTAGTATGAGTCGAGAGAAGGTGGTTCGCTCAGCTCATGAGCTGCCCTTGCCGTTTAAGTTTACACGAGTGTCAAAATGTTTTTTTGAGATAAAAGTTGCACAATATAAAATCACTGTTGAAAAACGTTTCTCAATCTTCTTTGAAACAATGAAGTTTTTTTATTGATTTTCAAAAATATCTTGACTTAGCAACAAAAAGTTAAATTAAGTTAAGTTTTCATCTTTCCTACCATCAATCAATTGTTACTTTTGATACTATTTTCCGAAAGGTAAGCATAAAAATTGTTAAAAGGTGTAAAAACGTGTTTTTATAGATTTTAATTTGTTTTAAGATAGTTTAGTTTACTATTTCAGTTCATTAACCAGAAAAATTGGTTAACAGTTTCAAAATAGCAGCCAACAATTTATAACTTTTGTTTTGATTATTTTGTTTGAAAATTGGATTTAACTAACGTAATCAAAGTTAAAAACCGCATAAATTGGCGTATTTAATTTCCATAATCCGTTGGAATTACGAAATTCATAATAAACGGCGGTCAGGGTTCATTTTCGTATTTTCAATACAATATGAAAGTGTAAATACGAATTAATGATGGTGAAATCAGAATTTCAAAAAAGGTTGGTAACAATTAACATTTCTACTTTCTCGCTTCCATCACGTTAGCGAGACAGCTGCGTGCCATGATTATCTTATAAATTTACTGTTCACTGAGACAACAAAAGAGGACTTCAACGATATAACAAATTGTTTATGGTGAGGAGTTGCGAGAAGCCTTGCATTTCAAATATGGCGATCGTTTACCTAAAACGTGTTATTTCCACCTAAACAGCTGTTTCGGTTAATGTATTCAGAATAATTATGCAATAAATTAGTCCTAAGGGAAGGAGGATTACAGTGAAGGGGTTGTAATAAACCAATCCCACCCTTTTGATACAAATTAACAGCTTTCTTTAGGCGGCTTAAACTTTAAACAGACTTTCTCCTGCGGAACGAAGACAAAAGGCGTAAGTACCCGGCCTGTTATTGTAACGAAGTCTATCAGCTTAATAGAATCGATTGTTTTTTAATTTTATTTTACTACTTTATTTAATAACATCATAATTTTTTAGGCTTATAATTGTACTTCAGGATTATGTTATGTTTTCATAAGCGAATTTCATAAAGTAACAAAACAATTTCACATAAAAATAAAATTTTTGTTACAATTTTTTTTAAATATAGTTTCACCAGTAACATAACGTGGAAATTTGTATAAATAGGAATTTTCAAATTACATTGCCCCCTTTTTTTCATGAAAATAAAACTGTGAAGAAATACAATAATGTTACTCAGGAATGGCACAGTCACTTTGCATGAAATATATTCACACTCGAAGATGTTCCGCGGGACGGGTGGTGAGATAAATGTCTCAGCTGTTAGCGACAGATGCCGTGCCCAAGCCTAGTTGCATTATGTTAATGCGACCTTATCCGTTGCCACACAGAGGTATGGCTTTACCGGCGTACCGGTAATTATTTACTAACTAATTTAATACGACTTCTGTAAAGTAATAACGGTACGTAGCTGTATCGCGAATCCCCAAAAGTACTTTTTCTTATGTTACCCCTGTTGAAATTCTGATTTCAGCTTATATTAGTAATTTAAACTTTTAAATTATATTGAAAATACGAAAATGAACACTGGATGCAAGAAAATTTAATTTGCTAGTCAGACTTTAACACTGAAGAAGGAAGGTGATATTAGTTTTAAAGATGTATGATACAAATTATTGTTCTTTTTCACGGGATATTGTTATATTTTTTGGAAAATGGCTTTCAAAGCGTCAGGAAGACACCTGCGTGTCGTGGTTATTTTCAATAATTTAGCTGAATGCAAGAAGTTTGCTGAGTGTTTCCCTAGAAGAATATATTTTATTTTCAATAATTTAGCTGAGTGCAAGACGTTTGTTGAGTATTTTTCCTGGAAGATATATTTTATTTTCAATAAGTTAGCTGAATGCAAGACATTTGTTGAGAGTATTTCCTGGAAGAGTATATCTTATTTTCAATAATTTATTTAACTGAATGAAAGAAGTTTGCTGAGTGTTTTTTCTGGAAGAGTATATTTCAATAACTATGGAAAGCGTCTAAAAACATGATCTATCATGTCTTTAATTACATCTAGGAGTCATTC
>CM040187.1:21211262-21273762 GCA_022606455.1 Callitettix versicolor
AAATTCGCTAGTAAAGCCTGACCGTATTCTGGATTTCTCGTTTGTTCTATTTAGTAGTGAAGCATATATTTATTTCATTTTAAATGTTTAGCTCAATATGTGACTCAAATTCTGGCAAAATGTGATGAACCGAAATTGGAAAAAATAGATTAGTTTTCCAAACGACAAAGTTTCAATTTTCTTAGCAGCGTGTAGGCATTTAGTTACGGGTGAGGCACTCATTATAGAGTAATTAGGCTACTGTGTGTTAGACAAATCTGCCTAGGCCTAAATTAAACACATTAGCTGGAAGGATTTTCTTTAATTGGTCAGTTTAGGCTGAGGAACGAGATGTTTGGAAGTGTGAAGACAGAATAATAAGTGTGCTAAATAATATTGACAGCTGACAGACAGACAGACTGGCCGTGGAGAAGCAACATGTGCTCGTTTTACAAAAGAACACGTGTACAACCAGGTCCGGGGTTTCCCAACTTTTATGTTTAGGTTTAAAACGGCTGCTTTCTCAAGAACTACAACAATATCGCTACCGAATAGTCACAAATCCAGAACAAATGTGCGTTTTTAAAGATCAACTCGGCTGTGCATCGTGTTGGCATTTGTTATTTGAAAATCCTCCGTAAGAATTTCAGAAACTAAATTTAAAAAGTTCTTTAATATTTTATTAGTTTAGCGCAATTGAATAGTAAATTCGCTAATTAATTTTTGAGTCACGTTATTTAGTAACCATAAATATTAATTTTCCGCCATAACCACAAACTTTTTGTCACATTTGTCCTCAATTTTGTTGCAAATTTTAAATGAAAAAAACATATTTTTCTTGAGTAGGCTAGATAAAAAAAACATTAAAATCAAATCATGACTTTGATTTTTTATTTTAAAATTTGATCTTCGTGTATTATCAAAGTCTAACGAAACGATTTTGAGAAATTTCCTGGACTTTTTTGTTAAATAATTCAGTGTAAGAAAGTTTGTTTAATGTTTTTGCATTAATTATTTTTTTCCAGCTCTAAGTTTTTTTACAATTAAAAAAAAACTAAAGTTTTCACTTCTTGTGTTTTAGTCTACAGTCTGACATCTTATTTCCGTATCTATGAACTTTTTCTATAAAACATTTAAAACGAAGAAATTTTTATATTTTACAATAAAATTCGAAAGTTGAACCCTGTACGCCGCTTTCAGGGCGGCGATTTATATCGATTTTTTATCCAATAGGCCTTACTTTATACAAACCTAATTTAAAATTTAAAATGAAAAAACTAATATTTTTCTTGAGTATGCTAGATAAAAACATTAAAAACGAACCCTGACCTCCATCGGATTTTTTTATTTACTCTGTATAACCGTAAATCTCTTTTATTTCAAAATTTGATATAGAATTAGATGATCAAAATCTAACGAAACGATTTTGAGAAATTGGACCGATTTTCCAGTTTCCCGGACTTTTTTGTGAAATAATTCAGTCTGAGAGAGTTTTTGTAATGTTTTTGCGTTAATTATTTTTTCCCAGCTTTAAGTTTTTTCACAATTCAAAAAAAAAACAACTAAAGTTTTCACTTCTTGTCGTTTAGGCCAGGGGTCTCCAAACTACGGCCCGAGGGCCACATCCGGCCCGCGGACAGATTTTGTCCGGCCCGCGGAGAGCTAGGATACTTGCAAACTCCTTTTAGAGAACATATTTTTTATAGCAAATTAAATTTAGTTTACTGAAGTATTCTAATTTTATGTTGAATAATTATTAATATGACATCTACATTGATATGGTCATGGGCTAACTACTCATAACATTGTTGTAGGCTTATTGTTATTGTTTTTGTGATAAGTTGGATAAAGAAACACAGAATTGTAATGAGTAAAGACATGTATAATATGCAGAAAATTTAACTTCAGTATATAATAACTAACAAATTATTGAAATGAATCCAACTAACATTTTATACATTTTAAATAAAAACATAACTTATAACAAGCATAATGACATATAAAATACTAATGAGATTTATGTAATTGAGGTTTTCCACTGACAATAGTTTGTAGTTGTGGACTAATTTTACTTGTACCAATTATTAAAAGAGATGAAAGATGCTCATCAGTTAATTACTAAATCTGTAAACATTTTTTGTGTACTTCATTTTGGAGAAGGTCTTCTCACACAAATAAGTAGTACCAAAAACAGAAAACAGCCCACGAGCAAATTTATGCAAATTATCAAATTGTGTCAGTGGAAGACTCTTATAAAATTCCAACAAAGATGAGTTTTGATATTTGTTCTTAATTATATCACTGCACTGTAGATCAATCATTTCCATTTGAAGTTCCGGGGCTAGGGTTTCAATGCCAGCATCAAAAGGATTCTGAAAAATCTTAATTTGATTCGCAATGGCATCAAAGTCCGAGAAACGAGTATCAAAATTTATTTTCAAAGCACTCAAAGTTTCGATTGCAAAATCGATAGGAAACTCAGTCTCAGTGGTGTGGCTGAATATTTCACATGTTTTAAAATGTGAAAAACATTTACTTCGTAGTTGTGATTGAAACAGTATCAATTTCTTCCGGAATGATTTGATATTAGTGTATAAATCAGGAAGATGCTGGTTTTCTCCTTGCAATCTCAAATTCAGTTCGTTCACATGTTTTGTCAAATCCACATCTAACTTCCACAGCCATGCGTTGTATTGTAATTCAGTAAGAGGGCGATGCTTTTCATTCAAAAAAATTTCGATTACTGCTCGAAGTTCAAAAAAGCGCTGAAGGACTTTCCCACAACTAAGCCAACGTACGGCAGTATGATAAGGTAAGTCATTTTCTCCAATCTCTTCAATAAATTGTCGGAATTGTCGGTGATTCAGCCCAAAAGATCTGATAAAATTAACAGTTGATATGACTGGTTTCAGAACTTCAGACATATCCAAACATTTTCCGCACAAAGACTGTTGATGAATGATACAATGTAAGACTAATGGTTTTGAACCACCGTCATTTTCTGCAGCCTTTGACACAAGAGCGACCACTCCTTTATCTTTCCCACTCATGTTTTTGCCTCCATCAGTTGTAATACATTTCAAGTTTTTCCATCGAAGGTTCTTTTGATTAATGGCCATTTCAACTCCTTTAAAAATATCTGTACCAGTAGTTGTGCCATGAATACTATACATATCAAGAAGTTCTTTATGCACTTCATAGCTTTTATCTACTCCTCGAATATAAATCAACACCTGAGCAGTATCTGATACATCCGTTGACTCATCCAAGGCCAAAGAAAACCACTCAACATGTCCATTTTTGTCGAACAGTTGAGAGGATATATTTTCAGCGATGTTTTCTACCCTTCGAGCCACAGTGTTTGCTGACATACTGACAGTTTTTAATAAATTTACCTTTTCATGGCACATTTCTTCGGCTACTGCAATTATGCATTCTTTGATCATTTCTCCATCGGTGAATGGTTTTCCACGTTTTGCAATTTCAAGAGCCACACGAAAGCTGGAATCTTTTTAGAAATTCCTATTTCACCAGCATTAACCACCAATATCTGCATATATTAGGATATTAAACTTCCAAATTACAACGAAAATACGAAAACGAACCATGACCGCTGTTAAAAAAACTCATGATTTCAACGGATTTTGAAAATTTGAAAATTTGTGTAGTTTCCAACGCTGATTACCACGGTGTAATTCTGATTATCAAAATATTTAAGAAAAATATTTTTACTTATTTTTAAAGATTTGAAATGGCCGCCATTTATATATCGTTGAACGAATCTCTCTGGTTAACGGACTTGTCTTAGCTATTACCGTAATCGATTTTTGTGCAAAGTTTGAATCAAAACGGACCAAAATTGCGGTCGTGAGTGTGATAAAACACACGCGCGCGCGCGCGCACTCACACACACACACACACATGCACACAAACAAACACACACACGCGCGCGCACACACACACATACACACACACACAGATTTTAACTCTCTCAAAAAGTAATCTAGAGGTCAGGATCGAAGCTCATTTTTTGGTCCCGGGTCCAATACCTTAATTCTCTAAAACTTGCCTGAGCTATTACCATAATCAAATTTATTAACAAAGTTCCAATCATATCGGACTTAAACTGTGAACGATAGCGTTCTAGAACACACGCGCATTATTGAAATAAATAATTAAATACAATTTTTTAACCAGCCACTAAAACGCGTTCTGTAGATTAGGATCAGTGCTCGTTACTTGTTGCCTGGTTCCTTAGCTCATTTCCAATAGGAATACGTTAAAAATTACTTAAAACACAAATCCACAATGAGCCGTTTGCCAGCTTGGAACAACTCGATGTTACAGTTATGCTGTGCGATGCGATTGTACTGCTTCCAGCCTGTACACATGAGCTGCGTGTAAGCGGGTGCAGTCGGGGGACAGACAGCGTGGCACCACTAAATCCACCATGGCCCTCGGGGGTTATTCTTGAATCCTTGTCTATTTCTGTATAACTTACTGTAGGCCTTCACTTAAACTTGGATTGGCCTAGTCTAGTGGAATGTGCCTTTACATCACACGGAACACCTAGCATGGAATTCCAAAAACATTTCCTTATTTACTAGTGCTAGCTAGGTAATTTATCAACTATTACAGCAATAACAACTGAATAATCTCCATTTATAAAGTGAACTTAGAACTCTTCTACTTAAACTAAACTTAAATTTATTCGCTGACTGTGTAAGTGAATTTACAAAAGTAATTTTTTTCTTATCTGACTCTCTTATCGAAACACTGATTTCATCATCATAAACAGCATTAAAATCAGTATATATTATTAAACTTTCTAATTGTTTATACGAAAATGAACCCTGACCGCCGTCAAATCAAATTTCTTAATTTCAACGCATTTTGAAAATTTAAAACACCAATCTATGCAGTTATCAACGCTGATTTCGACGGTGAAATCGGATTTTCAAAAATAATTAAAACAAAAATGTTACGAATCTGTAAATATTTGAATTAGCCGCCATTTTGAAAGTGTTGAACTAATTTTGCTGGTTAACGAACTTGTCCAGGCTACTACCGAAATCGGTTTTCGTGCAAGTTTGAATCAAATCGCATTAACATTTCGAACGTGAGTGTGCTTAAACACACACACACACACACACACACACACACACACACACACACACACACGAGTGCGTGCGTGCGCGCGCACACACACACACACACGAGCGCGTGCGCACACACACACACACGAGCGCGTGCGCGCGCGCGCACACACACACACACACGAACCTTTTAAAAAATGATCTACAAGCCAGTATTGCCCTCGTTTTAAGCTCACGGGTTTGGATCTCCCACGATGGCCGCTCCAGTAGCTCATTATCCAATTGAAATTCACTAAAAATACAGTTTTAGCGTTAGTTAACTAGATTTTTGTTTACAAAACCACCCTGTTGTAAATTTTACACGTATTTTGAATGTAATTATTGGAGAATTTCAATTCGAAAATAAGCTATTGGAACCACCATTTCGGTAATGCCCAGACCTCAAAACTAAAGGCTCGTTAAATTTATATATAAATTAGTTTTTCAACTGTGGTCCGATATTTGATTCAAACGTAGCACAAAATCGATTTTCATAATAGCTTGAACATATTACCGTTAAACAGTTTCAAAATGGCGGCCATTCCAAATCATTTCTTTTTTTAATATGACCTTACCATTGTCAAAATTTGCATAAATGAGCGTTTATAAATTTTAATCTGTTTGAAAATACGAAAATAAATTTGATGTTGGTCTGTGTTCGTTTTTATATTTTCAGTATATAATTGGAACGTTTAAAATGAAATGTTAGGTTATGCCGATTAGACCGAACTGTGCTGAAGATTCAGTTTTTGTAATAGCTTGAACAATTTCATTACAACGGGAAATCCGAACCTGACGATAACTACTGTTCTTCATGTTTCTAACGTTAGCAACAAAGATACGAACGATATTAAATGGGCTACACAAGCTCGAGCCAACAGTAAAGGATAAGGATAAAACAAACACAACCAGAAAGAAATGATATTTGTATAAAAACGTATTTAGTATGCAGCGGAGCGAGTTGGCTCGTATCCCGACTAAACTGGTTTACGTCAAGGCTCCAAGCTGTCTAGTCTAGGCTAACTTCCTAACTTAAGTATTTGCAAGAAAAGAAAACGAATTTTTTTACTTTTATTTACTTACAATTTATAATCGTAGTCTTGTAATTGGTCTTTTTTGTAATATTTTTATGTCCAGGAAACGCTTTTGCATTTGTGCAAACAATAATTTTTATTAATATAGTATTATTGTATTAACATAGATAAACCACTGGCTACGCAGACTTTCTTAAAGGAAAAACAAATCTAAGTGCAGATCTAATATCTAGGCTACGTCTGTAAATCAAACTAGCCAACAGTAGATCGAGAGATATAGATTCACTAAAAAGATCCGATTGTAGGGCAGGGAAAATATAGTTTTCTGAGAATTGTTATCAATATCCATCCGTAGGCCTACTCGGTATAATGTAAACTGTTGGAAGAAAAGTTGTTACAGTAAGGTTCTGATCATTCTGTGTGAACCGTATTTCAGTTTACTCAGAAAGATTTGGCTACCGGATTTACAGAAAGGGAATAGAGCGTTATTTAGAAACCAGTCATTCTTTAGAGCAAGTAATCCTTGACTGAGCCCCAGTTCTAATTCAGTAAAGTACTAAGCGGCGGAGGCAGCTGGAGTGAGCAGCTGATGGGTTTAGCGATCCCACCGTACCTCTAGCTCATACTGCTCTCACTCATCTACTCAAGAATATGTGTATATTCACTACTCTATATAGATTGTAAGCTATATATACAATATGCAAAATAAAATTGGTCGCCTTATCAGCTGGCAAAAATCTCGCATATCCTTGAACTACATATCCATCTGGCCGTATGGAGGGGTCAGTGCAGAGAGATGTTGGGGCTATTAGATCACCCACACGTTCTTCAATAGTGGAGTCCAGATAAGGCTGGGGGGAACTTTATGGGTGGGGCATGTTGCACAAGTCTCACAGGTATCATTTCTACACAAAGTAATACATCACAATAATGCGTATGAATCAGGACGTATATCAAGTTTGACATGTTGAACCAGGTAAAGAAAGAAAGGTCCAACGTTCACGAGTTGGCAAATAATTCTAAAACGTAATATCCAACCTCGTGAACTCTGGGTCTGTTGGAGTTGCTTAGAAGAGCAAATGTCGGAGGTTAGCACAAGTGCACATGAATTCCGAGGGGAACTTGGGCCTAGAAAGTCAAAGCTTACGACGTTGAGTATATCCTAAACGCCTTACAGGATTATTTCGGTGTGATTATCAGTCCTCCTTGAAAAAAAAGTATAAAGGAAGTTCCCTGAAGGGTTTAATTTCACTCAAACTAAAACATGGAACTTTTATTTCTACCTCTAAAGACAGAGGAAGAAAGGCTGACTTACTGGACTGCTTAGTCGATTCCAGTGGTACTGGGATGTTTAATTAACAGACGGATGGTGGAAGCATATAAACAGCTGGTACCACTCTAGTGTCTAGTAATATGATTACTTTGTAGTTACCAGAGTACGGACGAACATTAGTGATCTTCAGGAGCGGGCTTTTCACAAGATTTGTTGGAGCAAGAAATAACAACGAACTTTTCAGAATTCAGGCAAATAAGAATTAAAGACACAAATGAATTGTCTTCACACTGTCTAAATTATTTAGATAAAGCAAAAAGCCCATTATTAATGACATGTCTTGGAGATGCTAGCAGAACATTCATTTCGTCATTCACCCATATATTCTTGTTGTAGATCATCCTCGACTAAAAGTTCGATCAGGCTTAAGAGTTACGAAAACGTATGGTTCTAAGACTTTTAATTGTACATGATTACCTCATTTTTCCCCACCAGAGGAGCAAGACTGCCATAATCCTGGGTTTGCCAGCTATGTAAGCTTATTCACCCTCACTCATAGATTCAAACTTCTCAGTCAAAGCCAGATTTTTGGAATACAGTGAGATGTTCCGGATGATGCCCTGTTCCATCTTCTGTCCTTCACTCCTACCTACGGTTCAAATCGTTTCCTGTCCAAAGCTTGACAACCAAAAATTATACGCTGAGCTGTTTCCTCATTACAAATTATATTTCTTTTCGAAGTATAGTAATAAGGGAGTTGACTACAACCCACCAAGCAAGAGCAGTCCTGCAAGAAATATTTTACCTGCCAATGATCGATTTTATGTCATTTAATCGAATATTGCAGTATTATGTAACCAAGACGTCGTACAAGTTGGGCAAACGGCTTCACACTTCCGGCACCTGCTTCCCTTATAAAGCGGGTCCATTTCAGGACAATCATTTTTTTATCAGAAATTTCAGATTTTACTTGAGTTGTATTTATTAAATGAATATTTTGTAACACATCTGGAGCGTCGCAGCTAAATACATAACATAAACACTTACCTATATCATAAGCAAATAGCATTTTTTTTTTTTTTTTTTTTTTTTTTTTTGATAAATTGATTCTACCATATCAGCAGCGTTAAAAGCAGCATAAATTAGAATTTCAATTATTCAATTTTTATTGAAAATCTAATGATCCTGCTTTGATTTTTTTAAGTCTTGAATGGACGCCATTTTGAAACGATTGAACGGAATTTGGTCCAATTTGTGATTGATAGTAGAAATTAGATTTTCAAAGGGAAAGTGGAATGGCCTCCAGTTTGGTCAAAATCAAACTTGACCCCCAAATTGGTTTTGGTAATCATGTGGTGTAGTTCGTCCCCCAGTTAAATACGTTAAACAGTTTCAAAATGGCAGACATTTCAAATCTTTAAAAGAATCGTAATTTGTATATCTTATTTTGAACCTCCGCAGGGGGTGCAGACTAGCGGCACCTATTGAGAGGATTTAGATGTCCCTCGCGGTACCCGAGTCTAACACACACTTACACTTGCAACACTACACTTACGACTTTAATACTTTCCTCTTACACTTACACCTAGGGAGGCGATAATAGCCTCAAGTGCTTTTCGTTTTAAAATAACAACAACAAAAATCTTATTTTGAAAGTAAAAAAGCTTTAAAATGTGCATACATTAGCATTTTCGAGTGCTGATACGTTGGTGAAAACTGATATTTAAAGAATATAAGAAATACTGTAGTTTGCAACGTGCTTCAATCAAGACAGCGAGACACCTGCGTGCACCGATTATTTTGTTTGTTTTTATCGCGTTTAATTTAAAAATTACCATCATTATTCAAATTACAAACGAGTAAATTCATAATGACTAAACGAAACCCGGTGCTCGCTCCATTTTAAAAATGAACAATTTGTCAGCAGTCTCTTTGAATTCGGTTTGTTTACACTCGCCTTTGGTCTTCTCTTTCAACACGATCCGTCAAGTGTTTGTGGTCGTTGTCTATCCACACTTCACCACTTCCAACTTCAAGGACCACTTCTCTCCGCTCCTCTTCTCTTTGTATTTATTCCTTCCTCTCGATACTGTATTTATTTGTTAATTAAAACCGAAGCAATAGATCGGACGATATCTTTTCATAATGTGATGTTCGGCAGATTCTTTGTTAGCGGGTTCCACAAAGCGTAAACATGGCGGATGTCGGTAGGCCTGAGTATTTCTGGCGAATGAAAGTAAATTATGGAACTTGTAAGGTCGGCGATCTGTTTGGATCCGGGGGAAATAGTGGATGATAAAATATTTCTTTCCGGTACATTCTTCTAAACCAGCAATTATTTTTCGTAAGGATTTTCTCGAAAACCCTGTAATCTATTGAAACGAAATTAATAGATTTCGCTAAAACGCTGTAACTTGTACGCTGAAATCTATTGAAAACGCTATTACGCTGTAATCTGTAACGCTAAAATGCTGTAATCTATTGAAAACGCTATTACGCTGTAATCTGTAACGCTAAAACTCTGTAATCCATTGAAAACGAAATTACGCTGTAACCTGTAACGCTAAAACGCTGTAGCCTGTACGCTGAAATCTATTGAAAACGCTATTACGCTGTAATCCGTAACGCTAAAACTCTGTAATCTATTGAAAACGAAATTACGCTGAAACCTGTAAGGCTAAAACGCTGTAATCTATTGAAAACGCTATTACGCTGTAATCTGTAACGCTAAAATGCTGTAATCTATTGAAAACGCTATTACGCTGTAATCTGTAACGCTAAAACTCTGTAATCCATTGAAAACGAAATTACGCTGTAACCTGTAACGCTAAAACGCTGTAGCCTGTACGCTGAAATCTATTGAAAACGCTATTACGCTGTAATCCGTAACGCTTAAACTCTGTAATCTATTGAAAACGAAATTACGCTGAAACCTGTAAGGCTAAAATGCTGAAATCTATTGAAAACGCTATTACGTTGTAACCTGTAACTTTAAAGCGCTGTAATCTATTTGAAAACGCTATTACGTTGTAACCTGTAAAGCTAAAACAGTGTAATCTATTGATAACGATATTATGCTACAACCTGTAACGCTATAATCTATTGAAAACGCTATTACGCTGTAATCCGTAACGCTAAAACTCTGTAATCTATTGAAAACGAAATTACGCTGAAACCTGTAAGGCTAAAACGCTGTAATCTATTGAAAACGCTATTACGTTGTAACCTGTAACTTTAAAGCGCTGTAATCTATTTGAAAACGCTATTACGTTGTAACCTGTAAAGCTAAAACAGTGTAATCTATTGATAACGATATTACGCTACAACCTGTAACGCTATAATATATTGAAAACGCTATTACGCTGTAATCCATAACTCTAACACGCTGTAATTTATTGAAAACGCTATTGCGCTGTAATCTGTAACGTTAAAATGCTTTAAAATGCTTTTAAATCTATTGAAAACGCTATTATCATGTAATTTATAACGTTTAAACGCTGTGATCTATTAAGAAACGCTATTACGTTGTAACCTGTAAAGCTAAAACAGTGTAATCTATTGATAACGATATTACGCTACAACCTGTAACGCTATAATCTATTGAAAACGCTATTACGCTGTAATCCATAACTCTAACACGCTGTAATTTATTGAAAACGCTATTGCGCTGTAATCTGTAACGTTAAAATGCTTTTAAATGCTTTAAAATGCTTTTAAATCTATTGAAAACGCTATTATCATGTAATTTATAACGTTTAAACGCTGTGATCTATTAAGAAACGCTATTCGCTGTAATCTATAATGCTAAAATGCTGTAATATATGGTGAAATAAAATTTTCGAAGTGCAGTTAGTTAAGATTTAGTGCTTTAATTTTTTTAAAGATTTAGTGCTTGTGTATTTTTTCTATTAGGAGAAAGGAAAAACCATAAATTACCATGTATGGTGCTTATGTAGAATAATTAAGTTGGTATAAGTTAAGCATTGCTAACTAGAGAGCACAGATGAGTCAAAAACCTTTCGGAACCCGGGCGGTAATAGGGCGGTCTTAGCGGTCTGTGATTTGGTCGGCTTTAAAGCCTTAATTACAAACTTCAAAAATGTCTTTTTTCCATTCATTTTCCCAGTAGTGTCCTCGCCTCTTGAAAAATGCAACTCATCGAACTGACATCGGAACTAACCAAACACGACCCACACTGGCACATAGGCTGCTTCAATCTCTTGCCCCGTTTCTCTGAAAACTTACCTCAGGAAAACATGTTTGAAACATCAAAATAACAGGACGCAGCTGTCTCGCTGACGCGATAGAAAAGAATTTCCAAAAGTATTTTTTCCATCCTCTTTTCAAAACTATAGTTTTAACACAGATTTAAAATCTGCATTTTAAATTTCAAAATTTAAAAATACGAAATCACTGACCGTCGTCAAGTGCATTTTAACGGTTTTAAAAATTCAAAATGCAGTTTATAGCTCTGATTACGATGGTAATGTAAGGTTGAAAAAAAATTAAAAACAAAAAAGTTATGAATTTTAAAAGATTTGAAATGGCCGCCATTTTGACACCGTTAAACTGGTTAACGAACTTCTCCAAGCTATTAGGATACTAAAGTCGATTTTACACACACACACACACACACACACACACACACACACAAATTGAAATACACTTAAAGTTAGAGAAAAAACATTAAAACTTCTCTGTGTACAATACATATGAACGAGAGATTTTTGTGAAAGTATCCGCCAAAATAAACCGCTTTCGTCTGCACTGTAAACTTGATTCGGACCTAAACCTAAATTATTTACTGTTTCTTTAAACTTCTGTATGAACGGAGCAACAACACTAACACCGCACGGTAGTTTTTCACAAGAAATAGACTCAAAACGGGTTCCGTACAGTTTGTTAAATTTATCTAGCCGCCCGTTACTGACTTTGAAGTCATCTTTGGCCTTCATTTTTTTAAAAAAGACCTTTGCTTTCAGACACATTATCTCCCCAGAAATTCCTATATGACGTGCCTTTCTTGTAAAATCCAAAAAGACGCTTTTTCGATCTCCAGAAACGCCGAATTTCATTGTTTACTTGACACGCACTCAGGGTTGTTGACGTACGATTCTACCTTTTTTAAATTTTGTTAAGAAAAGAATACCGACGGATTACAGAATGTGCCGGATTATCGCGAGTACTGCATAAAAATTTCAATGACTTCTCAAAAAGTGACCTAGAGTTCAGGATATCGGCGTTCGTTTCAAGGTCCCGGGTCTGAGTCTTAGTATGCCCGTTCGAACATTTCCAATGTAAATTCACTAATACACGGTGAGGAAAACATTTTCATACTTTCTGGCAATCTGTTATTATTTATAAAAAATATTCAAGTCGGTGAGTACCAAATTTGAAATTTTACGATTATAGAGTAAATCGATAAATAACAAGACAAAAACGACGGCGGTCAGTGTTTTAGTAGAATTTATGTAATGGCGGAATTTGTATTGTATGATCTTCCCCTCCGTGTACCGTGTCCGGTTTTATAAATTTGAAAGTTGGCAACACTATATTCAATGTGAAATGTGTTCTATTGGCTAACTTTTACTGATAAAAATTAAAGGAAATATTTCGTGATGATATTGCCAGCATTGGAAAAATAGATTTTTTTTACATTTCCAGTAACCCGTGTGTGTTTAAAAAAAAAAAAATTAGAATCGTATGTCAGCAACCTCGAGTGTGTCAAGTAAACGATAAACAGCAAAATTCGCCGAGTTTCCAGAGATCGAAGAAATGCTTTTTTCCTAAATTGTACAAGAAAGACAGGCATACACGAATTTCTGAGGAGATTATGCGTGAGAAAGCAATGTTTTTCTTATTAAAAAAATGAAGAACAAAGATGACTTCAAAGCCAGTGACGAGCGGCTCGATATATTTAAGAAACTGTACGGAACCCGTTTTTTGTCCATTTCTGATGAACAACTACCGTGCGGTGTTAATGTTGTTGCTCCGTTCATACAGAAGTTTAAAGGAACAGTAAATAATTTAGGTTTAGGTCCGAATGAATGTTACAGTGCGGACGAAAGCGGTTTTATTTTAGCGGGTGTTTTACAAAAAAAACCTTCGTTCATATGTACTGCATACGGTAATATGCACAGAGAAGTTTTATTGTTTTTCACGGTAACTTTAAGTGTTTTTCAGTTTGTTTTGATGTTTTTTTTAATAATAATTACATTTTAAACTCAGTTATTAAAATATATTTTACAATTTACATACTAATTTACTGTCATTTCTTTTCCTTTCCAATAATTCGTCGTTTCCGGTAATCCGGCAACAGCTATGTCCGATATACGCCGGGTTACCGCGAGTCTGTTGTATTTTCCGTGTTAACGGCGTTACAGTTTTCCCAGTTAACCGCGTTGACCGACCATAATCACCTCGATACCTGACCGCGTTGTGTATCTTTTAATAACAATATCACATTAAAATGTGAGGAAGTTGCGGATCGAGTTAAGTCCTTATCACGGCCCGGAGGGGAGGGGGCAAGGCCAGACCACCCAACCCGAACTTAAAACAAACAAACCGCCCGCCCAGCACCCCCCACTGCGCCCACACACGACTATACTATTACGTCTGTTATTAACAATGCTTTTACCTCGTTAAAACAATAAAATATTCATTTTCCCTTCTCCCAGGAAACATGATAAATCATCAAAGTTATTTAAATACTCTTCACTATTCTTTAATCCTCTCGCCGCTCCTACAGCAAGCCTTCGGGTAGCGGGTAGCTGGGCTACGTAATCCTGGAAAACTTAAAAAGCTACATTATACTTAAAAAATATCAGTGAATTTTTATCGGAAAATGAGCTATTAGAGCAGCCATCATGGTAAAACCCAGTCCTGGGACCTTTAAGTGATTGGCGTGCTGATTTATGAACTGCTGTATCTACAAGCCTTTAGGTAGAGGGCAGCTGGGCTACGTAGGCCCTAATCTTGGAAAACTATTAAAAAGCTACGCTACTTATCAGTGAATTTTTATCGGAAAATGAGCTATTAGAGCAGCCGTCATGGTAAGACCCAGTCCTGGGACTGTTAAATGATTAGAGCGCGATCCTGAAATCTACGTTACTTTTTGAGAGGTCGTTAAAATGTTAAGATATATTTTTAGCACCAACCCTCAAAAAGCAATTTAGAGGTCAGGATCGGCGCTCATTCAAGATTCCGGGTCTGGGTCTTACCATGATGGCGCTCCAAAAGAAATTCGCTGAAAACACTTCGATTCTGAAGCTAACAAAAAACCTGTAAAACCCGTCTAATTCTTGAAAATAAGTTGACCAGAAAATAAATAATTTAAAATTATTTGAAGTACAAGAAATTCAGTAAAAGAAATTACATAAGGAAAAAATATTGACTGATGGGTTTTTTTTACTGTATGAATCCAAATTTTATAAACGTAAATAATTAAATTATTTCAAATTTGGTACGCTGAGATCAGTTATGAATGTTTATATTAGACCTATATGTGTAACTAAAATTTTAGCGAAATCCTATGAATCGATTTTGCAAAATTAGTCTGTATTTTTGTCGATAGTTTTGATGCGGATTTATTCTGGATATGTATGTGTGTGTGTGTGTGTGTGTGTGTGTGTGTGTGTGTGTGTGTGTGTGTGTGTGTGTGTGTGTGTGTGTGTGTGTGTGTGTGTGTGTGTGTGTGTGTGTGTGTGTGTGAGCGAGCACTGGGGCTTGTTATAGTTTAAACAATAACAGCGGTGTAGTTTAAGAACATAGTTTTAAATAGTAACTGCTGATATTCTTAAAGACACATGGTTATAAATAATAACAGCTAATATTCTTTAAAACACAAGCTTTTAAACAGCTGATATCCTTTATGACACAAGGTTTTAAATAATAACAGCTAATATTCATTAAGATTCCTACTTTTAAATAATAACACGTTTGATAATTTTACGCATCTGTGTATCTGTACGTAAGTAAAAAGTTTTCACATTTTTCTGCGTGTATTCTTATTGTCAGAATGAAAAATTGAGTTTTGTCAATGATTGTTGCTTTTTTCCCATAAGGAATTACAGTTTAAACCTGGGAATTATCTGGATCACCGACCAATGAGTTTTTCTGGAATTGAAGATTTCGCGAATTGATTTCTGAGATCCAAGGATCCCTATATACTTAAAGTTTTAACAAGATCTTTTGTGCCGAGATCCATTTTGCACGCACTCAAACAGACTTTGAAGAAAATTAAAAATGTTATAAGTGCTTCCTCATCTTTCTGAATGCTAATAATCGTGGCGACGTCATGAAAGCAAATTTTCAAAAATGAACGTCTTAACAAATTTGTAAATCTTAAACGTTTTTGAAAATCCGATTTCACCTCCGATTTCCGATGTTCCGACCACCATCCGGTTTCAGTGTTAAAATCTGCGGAAATACGCGTTGGAAATTTCCAAATTACATCGCAAGATAAATTTGTGCAGATTTAAACGTTTATGGGATGATGCAATCATATTTTTAGAAAAGACGATATTTTTAAAAGTAGATTGACCGCCATTTTAAAAGTTTTCAACATATTTTGCTGGAAACTATCACCAAAATCGATTTTCGTGAAAAGTTTGAATCAAATCAACTACAATTGCGAACACTTGAACGCTAATACAGACACACACACACACACACACACACACACACACACACACACACACACACTTAAAAAATTTAATCGACAATTAAATCCTATTTATCAATACAGCATTGTAATTCTGATAAAGATATGATTGTACAGAGTCCAAAATAATGGATATTGCCTCCGAGTAAGCTGTCATTACTATACGATACCTACCACGGCCCCACAAAGCGTGCAAACATCGCATATATACACGATTTAAGTCTGTGCAGTTAACGATTGTAACGTTTAAATTTGACCAAGAGAAAGTTGGTTACTGTTGGGAAGGTAAAGAGCAAAGCAGAGCAAGACGCTTTGAGTAAACAAATTGACAAGGCCCGAGTGTTTAGTCTACAATAGGCAGGTTTATTTTTATACCTGGCTGCATCCACACCGGCCTACCTGTATCTCTTAGCAAGTACGGCTTATATAGAAAATGTATAACTTAACGCTTTCAATTTCGGTAAGTAGGCCCAAAAGTAAACGCTTGTAAAGCTCACAGAAGTGACGTAAAATATCAGTTCTTTTAAAATATACTTTGTTATGGGCAAACAAAATTCAGTTTTAGAATGAATTGCCAGATTTTGTAACACCTTGTATACAATTCAGTTTTACACTTTGCTTCTTCTTGAAATAATCTTAGCGTGTTTTACCAGCTTTAATGAGTTCATTGTAATGTTTTATATCCAACTATAATTCCTGCCTCTTTGGCGGTCTGTCTGGGGGCCATCAGGAGCGACGTTTTCATTCTCTTGCGTTAAGGTATGCTCATTCAATTCTGTTTAAGGTATGTTGATTCCCTTCTCGCCTTCTTCGTCTCTACTATCCTCCGTGTCACAAACTTATGTTATCACTTCGTTGGAAACTGTAATGTTTTAGACTATACATCAGAAATGTCTGTTAGATTATTTAGAAATAATATTCAGCTCTAGATTTAACACTGCATGTCAGTAAGGCTATTTTCAATGTACATCATGAATGCAATTAAGTTCTAGATGTTATTAGATTATTTAGAAACACTGTAATAGTTTGACGGATTTTGCTTGGGAAACGAAAAAGCAATTTTCGAAATCGGTTTTTGTGAAGATTACGACCGAAATTACGAGTATAAAAGTGCTAAAAAACACACACACGCGCGCGCACACACACGCAACACATAGACATAAAATCGTAAATGTTATTAGGTAATTTAGATATAGGACCTACCGTAATAGCTTGAATGAAATTAAGTTCCAGTAATATCGTAAATGTTATTAGATTATTTGGAAATACCGTAATAATTTGAATGCAATTAAGTTCTAGTAACATCGTAAATGTTATTAGATTATTTAGATATACCGTAATAGTTTGAATGCAATTCACTTCTAGTAACACCGTAAATGTTATTAGATTATTTAGATATACCGTAATAGTTTGAATGCAATTCAGTTCTAGTAACATCGTAAATGTTATTAGATTATTTAGATATACCGTAATAGTTTGAATGCAATTCAGTTCTAGTAACATCGTAAATGTTATTAGATTATTTAGATATACCGTAATAGTTTGAATGCAATTAAGTTCTAGTAACATCGTAAATGTTATTAGATTATTTAGATATACCGTAATAGTTTGAATGCAATTCAGTTCTAGTAACACCGTAAATGTTATTAGATTATTTAGATATACCGTAATAGTTTGAATGCAATTCAGTTCTAGTAACATCGTAAATGTTATTAGATTATTTAGATATACCGTAATAGTTTGAATGCAATTCAGTTCTAGTAACACCGTAAATGTTATTAGATTATTTAGATATACCGTAATAGTTTGAATGCAATTCAGTTCTAGTAACATCGTAAATGTTATTAGATTATTTAGATATACCGTAATAGTTTGAATGCAATTCAGTTCTAGTAACATCGTAAATGTTATTAGATTATTTGGAAATACCGTAATAATTTGAATGCAATTAAGTTCTAGTAACATCGTAAATGTTATTAGATTATTTAGATATACCGTAATAGTTTGAATGCAATTCACTTCTAGTAACACCGTAAATGTTATTAGATTATTTAGATATACCGTAATAGTTTGAATGCAATTCAGTTCTAGTAACATCGTAAATGTTATTAGATTATTTAGATATACCGTAATAGTTTGAATGCAATTCAGTTCTAGTAACACCGTAAATGTTATTAGATTATTTAGATATACCGTAATAGTTTGAATGCAATTAAGTTCTAGTAACATCGTAAATGTTATTAGATTATTTAGATATACCGTAATAGTTTGAATGCAATTAAGTTCTAGTAACATCGTAAATGTTATTAGATTATTTAGATATACCGTAATAGTTTGAATGCAATTCAGTTCTAGTAACATCGTAAATGTTATTAGATTATTTGGAAATACCGTAATAATTTGAATGCAATTAAGTTCTAGTAACATCGTAAATGTTATTAGATTATTTAGATATACCGTAATAGTTTGAATGCAATTCACTTCTAGTAACACCGTAAATGTTATTAGATTATTTAGATATACCGTAATAGTTTGAATGCAATTCAGTTCTAGTAACATCGTAAATGTTATTAGATTATTTAGATATACCGTAATAGTTTGAATGCAATTCAGTTCTAGTAACACCGTAAATGTTATTAGATTATTTAGATATACCGTAATAGTTTGAATGCAATTCAGTTCTAGTAACACCGTAAATGTTATTAGATTATTTAGATATACCGTAATAGTTTGAATGCAATTCAGTTCTAGTAACACCGTAAATGTTATTAGATTATTTAGATATACCGTAATAGTTTGAATGCAATTCAGTTCTAGTAACACCGTAAATGTTATTAGATTATTTAGATATACCGTAATAGTTTGAATGCAATTCACTTCTAGTAACACCGTAAATGTTATTAGATTATTTAGATATACCGTAATAGTTTGAATGCAATTAAGTTCTAGTAACATCGTAAATGTTATTAGATTATTTAGATATACCGTAATAGTTTGAATGCAATTCACTTCTAGTAACACCGTAAATGTTATTAGATTATTTAGATATACCGTAATAGTTTGAATGCAATTCACTTCTAGTAACACCGTAAATGTTATTAGATTATTTAGATATACCGTAATAGTTTGAATGCAATTCAGTTCTAGTAACACCGTAAATGTTATTAGATTATTTAGATATACCGTAATAGTTTGAATGCAATTAAGTTCTAGTAACATCGTAAATGTTATTAGATTATTTAGATATACCGTAATAGTTTGAATGCAATTCAGTTCTAGTAACATCGTAAATGTTATTAGATTATTTGGAAATACCGTAATAATTTGAATGCAATTAAGTTCTAGTAACATCGTAAATGTTATTAGATTATTTAGATATACCGTAATAGTTTGAATGCAATTCACTTCTAGTAACACCGTAAATGTTATTAGATTATTTAGATATACCGTAATAGTTTGAATGCAATTCAGTTCTAGTAACATCGTAAATGTTATTAGATTATTTAGATATACCGTAATAGTTTGAATGCAATTCAGTTCTAGTAACACCGTAAATGTTATTAGATTATTTAGATATACCGTAATAGTTTGAATGCAATTAAGTTCTAGTAACATCGTAAATGTTATTAGATTATTTAGATATACCGTAATAGTTTGAATGCAATTCAGTTCTAGTAACATCGTAAATGTTATTAGATTATTTAGATATACCGTAATAGTTTGAATGCAATTAAGTTCTAGTAACATCGTAAATGTTATTAGATTATTTAGATATACCGTAATAGTTTGAATGCAATTCAGTTCTAGTAACACCGTAAATGTTATTAGATTATTTAGATATACCGTAATAGTTTGAATGCAATTAAGTTCTAGTAACATCGTAAATGTTATTAGATTATTTAGATATACCGTAATAGTTTGAATGCAATTCAGTTCTAGTAACATCGTAAATGTTATTAGATTATTTGGAAATACCGTAATAATTTGAATGCAATTAAGTTCTAGTAACATCGTAAATGTTATTAGATTATTTAGATATACCGTAATAGTTTGAATGCAATTCTCTTCTAGTAACACCGTAAATGTTATTAGATTATTTAGATATACCGTAATAGTTTGAATGCAATTAAGTTCTAGTAACATCGTAAATGTTATTAGATTATTTAGATATACCGTAATAGTTTGAATGCAATTCACTTCTAGTAACACCGTAAATGTTATTAGATTATTTAGATATACCGTAATAGTTTGAATGCAATTCACTTCTAGTAACACCGTAAATGTTATTAGATTATTTAGATATACCGTAATAGTTTGAATGCAATTCAGTTCTAGTAACACCGTAAATGTTATTAGATTATTTAGATATACCGTAATAGTTTGAATGCAATTCAGTTCTAGTAACATCGTAAATGTTATTAGATTATTTAGATATACCGTAATAGTTTGAATGCAATTCACTTCTAGTAACACCGTAAATGTTATTAGATTATTTAGATATACCGTAATAGTTTGAATGCAATTCACTTCTAGTAACACCGTAAATGTTATTAGATTATTTAGATATACCGTAATAGTTTGAATGCAATTCAGTTCTAGTAACATCGTAAATGTTATTAGATTATTTAGATATACCGTAATAGTTTGAATGCAATTCACTTCTAGTAACACCGTAAATGTTATTAGATTATTTAGATATACCGTAATAGTTTGAATGCAATTCAGTTCTAGTAACACCGTAAATGTTATTAGATTATTTAGATATACCGTAATAGTTTGAATGCAATTCAGTTCTAGTAACACCGTAAATGTTATTAGATTATTTAGATATACCGTAATAGTTTGAATGCAATTCAGTTCTAGTAACACCGTAAATGTTATTAGATTATTTAGATATACCGTAATAGTTTGAATGCAATTAAGTTCTAGTAACATCGTAAATGTTATTAGATTATTTAGATATACCGTAATAGTTTGAATGCAATTCAGTTCTAGTAACACCGTAAATGTTATTAGATTATTTAGATATACCGTAATAGTTTGAATGCAATTCAGTTCTAGTAACATCGTAAATGTTATTAAATTATTTATTAATAGCTTGAATGCAATTAAATTGTAGTAACATCGTAAATGTTATTAGATTATTTAGATACACCGTAATAATTTGAATGCAATTAAGTTCTAACATCGTAAATGTTGTTACATTATTTAGATATACTGTAATAGTTTGAATGCAATTAAGTTCTATAACATCGTAAAAGTTACTAATACTTTAAATGAAGTTAATACTCAGACTTAACATCATAAATATAAGTTTGATTATTTATTAAAAACTCTACTAATGCAATTTTAAATAAATTAAGTTCTAGACTTAACATCTTAAACATTATTAGATTATTTAGAAATACCATAATATTTTAAATACAATTATGTTCTAGACATAACATCTTAAATGTTATTAAATTAATTAGATATGCCGTAATAATTTGAATAAAATTAAGTTCTAGTAACATCGTAAATGTTATAAGATTATTTAGAAATACCGTAATATTTTAAATACAATTAAATTCTAGACTTAACATCTTAAATATTATTAGATTTTTTTAGAAATATCGTAATAATTTGAATGCAATTAAGCTCTAATAACATCGAAGATGTTATTAGGTTATTTAGAAATGTGGTAATAGTTTGAAGGCAATTAAGTTCTAGTAACATCGTAAAAGTTACTATTTAAATGCACTTAATATTTAGACTTAACATAGTAAATGTCAATTTAATTATTTATTAAACACTATACGAATGCAATTCAGTTCTAGACTTAACATCGTAAATGTTAAGTCAGATTCTTTAGAATAAACACACTAAGTAACTCTGAATTCTAGACTCAGTATTGGAAAATGTCAGTCAGATATAGAAGTAACACTTCGGGATGCTATACAGTCCAAAAGTAACACCGGCGATGTCAATCAGATTTTAGTATTAACTGGTGGTTCTAAAAGTAACAGAATGTGCCACTCAAAACAGGATTTAACATCAGTTGTCAATCGGATTTTAAAATAACAGTTCTAAAATTGTTCGGGAAGATTCACTCAGGTTTAGGAACATTTCGAATCTTTATTTCTGCCGACGAGGCATGCACTGGTCACATAAAGCCAACTACCGCAATGGGTTTGTACAAATGAATGTACTTTCTGACTAAACCGATCGTTAAGGCCGTACTTGCTTATGTTGCGAACAGATACATTTTATTGGATAAGAATAACGCCGGATCTGTTTAGAATGTTTCCAGGTCGTGGTTACAGTTTTTATGGAAAATTTGCTTCAAACAGGCCTTGACAACTTCCACACAGCCAGAACCTGTCGAGAGGCTGAGCGCTAAGGATTTTGGAAACTTTCCAAAATAAACAGGACAACCGATGTGCATAAATTTCTCCGGCTTGTTTGATTTTGCTTTACGCACGGTGTTCACACTGAAAATATGTTCAACGGCACGCTTTGTTAACTGTGTTATTTTTCAAGTAATAAACCATATTTTCACTTGAAAACGTAGCTCCTCTAAAAAAAGCCCTACCACTCCATGAAAACAATAAGATTGTATTTTTGAAAAAAAACAATTTAAAGCGAGTATGTTTTTCCACGAGACAGTCCAAAATGACATGGTAGAAGCGGATTATCAAAAGTAATTTTTTGTCTTAATCTGTTTTTGAAATTCTCGTTTCACCATCATAATCAGGATATATTAGCATTTGAAACCTTCATATTGCACTGAAAATTCGAAAATGAAACTTGGACCGTCGTCAAATTAAATTCATTAATTTTGAAGAATTTTGAAAATTTCAAATGCTAATTTATGCAGTTTTTAACGCTGATTAAGATTGGGGGAAATATGATTTTCAAAATAATTTAAGACAAAGTTATGAATTTTTCAAAATTTTAAAATGTCCGCCATTTTGAACGAATTTATTTGTTTAACGAAATCGTCCTAGCTATTATATAAATTGATTTTTGTGCCAAGTTGAATGAAATTGGAATAAAATTGCGAACGTTAGTATGCTAATGCATAAACGACCAGTCAAAAAGTGGTGCAGTTCAGGAACGGCGCTTATTTCAAGGTCACGGACTGGATCTTACCACGATGACTGCTCCAATAGCTCATTTTCCAATAGATATTCGCTGGTAATCTACCTAATTTCTCAAAATTGTTTAACCATATTCTGCTCACATAATGAAGACTCATTAAAAGTCAGTGTAACAAATTTGAAATAAAAAGAAATTTACGATTCTAGAGGGAATTTGGGGGAAAATTAAACTGGTTGTTTCCCTTCGATTTACTACAACTGAGTTACATTTAGTATTCTTCTAAACCACTGACATACATTTAGTTTTTCTCCGATTTACCTTCACTGACTTACATTTAGTTTTCTTCTGATTTAGCCTACCTTTACTGACTAAGTTAGTTTTCACCCAACTTACCACCATCGACTTACATTTAGTTTTATCCCTATTTACCTCCACTGACTTACATTTAGTTTTCTTCTGATTTAGCCTACCTTTACTGACTAAGTTAGTTTTCACCCAACTTACCACCATCGACTTACATTTAGTTTTATCCCTATTTACCACCACTGACTTACATTTAGTTTTCCGTCGATTACCTCCACTGACTTACATTTAGTTTTTTCCGATTTACCTTCACTGACTTAAATTAGTTTTCATCAAATTTACCCCCATCGACTTACATTTAGTTTTATCCCTATTTACCACCACTGACTTACATTTAGTTTTTTCCGATTTACCTTCACTGACTTAAGTTAGTTTTCATCAAATTTATCCCCATCGACTTACATTTAGTTTTATCCCTATTTACCACCACTGACTTACAAATTAGTCCCACCCCGATTTACCAACACTGACTTACATTTAGTTTTCTCCTAGTTTACTTTTAGTTTCCTAATGATAAATTATTATTCGTGAATGACAATTTGAGCGTTATATATTTAGATTATTTATTTTCAGTTTTCAATCTCCATTCTAATTTTCTACGTCTAAATTTTGTTTTGTGTTATGAATCTTCAGCTAAGACTTTCAAAATTCGTGCTTTTTAAAACAATGCTGTAGCAGTCTAATAATACAGACATTTTAGCAGTTGCTTTATAATAAATAAGTTTTAAAAATACTGTGGAATTACTTTTACCATAGGCGAACACTTTTACAGATCTAGAGAACTAGGAATAACAAAAGGAAACACATTTGCCTGAAAATGAAAAGAAAGTAATTTCATGTGAACAGAATAAATATCAAACCAGTCAAATTACTTTACCCTGATGTACATTTCGGTAACATAGCTTCAGAAGGATACAAAACAGAAGTATAAATGATTAAGTTTAGAACTTAAAACAAAAAAATACCTATTATGTTTAGAATATTTCTGTTTTCAGAACCGTAACAGAAATGTACCCTACATCAGGGGAAAGTAATTTGATATTTATTCTTCGTGTCAAATTAGTTTCTATTTATTGTGACAATGAGGTTTCCTTTCTGTATTTGTAAATCAGGTCACAATGGAGCTTTACCATTGAATATAAACGTACTGGAATGATGATAACCCTTACGAAAGATATGTGAGCTCATTACTGGTGGCATCTTGCGGCAAAGTGTTCAACTACAGATAAATATATAATGGTACTGTCTATTTTCTCAAACGTTTCCACCTGTCCTTGCAGCGTTTGTAGTGGCAAATGGTGAAACTACTTGGACTTTAGGCGGTAATATAAAGCAAAATTTGTATAATAGTTGCTGTACTTCTAGTCCCTTTAAATTCAACATATTTGTACATACAGTATAGAAAACTATGGTTAATAGATTTCCTGTAAAGAAATTACGTTTAGTGATAGTAAAAGAATATGGATTATGCGTTTTAAGTCCTCTGAATAAAAAAAAAAAAAAAAAAAAAAACTAGTTTTTACTTGGGACGAATTTATAGTGGCAAATAGTGAAACTACTTGGACTTTAGGCGGTAATATAAAGCAAAATTTGTATAATAGTTGCTGTACTTCTAGTCCCTTTAAATTCAACATATTTGTACATACAGTATAGAAAACTATGGTTAATAGATTTCCTGTAAAGAAATTACGTTTAGTGATAGTAAAAGAAAATGGATTATGCGTTTTAAGTCCTCTGAATAAAAAAAAAAACAAATAAAACTAGTTTTTACTTGGGACGAATTTTTATGTGCATTACTTTAGATTTAGTTAGTGCCCTCAACATTTCGGGACTATTTTTCAAGAATAAAAGTCTTTTAAATCCCTTTTTTTGGTCAAAAACTGTTGGAAAACAGTTTCTTTCGAAACTTTCTTTTGACAAAAAAGTACGCTAGCAAAGTATTTCTTTGCATCAAGACAATCCGTTTCGGGAGATATAAAAAAAAACTGGTCAAATTTTGCTTTTAAGGAGCTTTATAACTGAAGTAAATTTAAATAGAAGGGCAATTTTTTGTAGTCAATTTACCTAAATAAGTAAATGTTTTTACAGTATTTATTTCGAATACATTTCTGTGTCTACTTAACAACAGCCTTGCGTAAAGGATATTGGGACAACGTTCAAATTATTAAACTCTCATTTTTAATTATATTAAAATTTTTATTAATAAATAATTGGTACAATTATAAAGTAATTGACAATAACAAATTTTATTTTCGAAAATTAAGATATAATTTTTCATTACCAGCTAAAAAAAAATACTTTAAAAACTTGTACAAATCGTTCGCATTGAGTACTTTGTGGACATAAACAGGTGTTACATACATTCAACGACTTTTTTCATTACAAAAATACATAAATTTACTATAAATAATTTACAATACGGGCAGAGATTCGGGAAAACCGTTCAAGTGTTGTCCAAAACGTGCGTTCTACACTTCTGTAAATGTTCACACGTTTTTCAATACCTTACAGTATTTTAGTATTTACAACATACAGTTAATATATAATATACACAGTGCAGTCAAGTTTTACAGAAAGTATTTACAGAGAGAAGAGAGAAAAGAGAAAGAAAGAGAGAGAGAGAGAGAGACAACGTCGCGTTACTTTACCTAAATATAATATACAATTTACATATAAAATATCACACTTGTTTGTTGTTCCATCACCTATTGGTAACACAGTTTCGGTTTCACCGTTGTCCTCCTAACGACACCCGCAGCCCAACACTGCCATGTCTTGGTAATTTTTTAAAACTACTTTGTTCTCTTCGTCCAAGTAGAGCATGGAGATGGACGAAAGAGCTGTGGGCACGCAGCAAGACTTGGGTACGGCTCCCGGGTTGACGGAGTTCACCAGGTTCTGCACGATGGCGTGGTTCGTCGAGTTGAGATGGTCCGCCAGAGGGAACGGGCAGTCTCCGTGACAGTAATACGCGTCGTACCCGGGCGGCGCTACTATCCAATCGTTCCATCCCACATCGCCGAAGTCCACGTACAGGTTGTGCCTCCTGCAGTTGTGGCTGCCGTCTTTCCTCTTGTGTTTCCTCACCGAAGACACGGACGCTCTCTTCCTTCTCGTCAGCATATCTTCTAGCGTCGTTCTTCTGTTCTTCTCGTCATCCAGATAAACGAATAGAGACGGTTGCGTTGCAGTCCAATCGCGGTCTTCCGCAGCTCTTCTTAACCTGACGTGGCTCTCTCCGTCGGCTTCCACTATTACTAACAGCCCGTGGTTATGCTTCGGTTCTTGCAACCACCTTTCCGCTGCGGGGAGAACGTCCAGTACGACCGACTCCGCGACCACTAGACGCGAATCTACGAGGCGAAGTAGAGGCTTCGTCTTGCCCCGTATTCCGGGTCGGACGATGTCGTGCACCGATACTCTCTGACCCGACCTCTCGGCGGAGAGCCTCAGCTCAGCCGCCGTCAGCTTCTCTCTTCGTGGTAGACTAGAGATGTTGAAGTATAGGCGGAACCTATCGTTCCTGGGGAATCTGCTGTCGACTGCGCTTTCTGGAACACAAACAACACACATCAATGAACCAAGTAGCCTGCAGACGTGAATTAATCAATTAATAATTAGTGAACTTTCTCCGCTTGTAGATGTTATTATCTTTTGCAAGACAAATTGTCAACAAATACAACAGTTCTTCAATGTCGTACAATTATTAAGGTACTGCATTGAAAAGTCTAAACTTTAAGGAATTTAATTTTGTTACTTCGGTAAGAATAGTAATAACAACTAAAACTTTGGTGTATTAACAGTACATAGAATATCATGCACTATTTTACAAAGCTCTTTTTATGTAGTAAAGACTTTGTTTTGTAAACTGTACATTATATAAAGAAAAGCATAAATTAAAAAAAAGCTTTTCTATAATTTTGCTCTATTAAATTTAAGACAATAAAACACCAACAATGTGATATATTATTAGTTAATTTTAATTGTAAAATGAACTACAACCATCATAGTAAGATCCAAACCTGATATTTGGAAATAAGCTCCGACTCTTGTGTAATTTGTGTGTTTATGAGCGTGCTTACTTAAAAGTTCGCAATTTTGGTTCGATTTGAATTAGGCCGGACGGCCACCAAAATACGGAGCGGAATGAAGATGAACGGCAACCGGAAGCGGAGTTCATTCTGTTTTAAAAAAGCGTTAAATGTTTTTAGGCCCACTGTAATGGATTCTAGGAAATTACTACGTTTAGAAACCGTAACCTAGGCAACGGTAGCCTAGATAACGAGAAGTAAGTTTGGAGGTATGGTCAGCGTGTTGGGGGAAGCGGAATCAGCTTCAAACCGACCTAGACAGAGTCGAAGCTACGCGAAACGGAACCGAGCGACGCCTCTTGACTCGCCGTTACACTTTCAGTGGCCGCACTTTTAAGCTGTGCCTTTTTTGAAATTCGATTTAACAATCGTAAAGCGTTAAAATAAGTTAGCATTTCAAAATTTCAAATTACACTGAAGGTTTGAAAATATAAGGAATGCAGATTTCATCGCTGATTATAATGATAAAATCACATACGATATTTAAAAAACTGTAAGATAAAAAAATTAGCAAGTACTTTAATGTAGTAGATAATACTATCTTATACAGTACTTGCTGCATACCCGTGCTTCGCTACGATAGTTTTCAGGAAATAAAAATTACAGTTGATTAATTTGAAAGTTAATTAAAAAAGCAAGTTATTGTTATTGGTAGAATAAAGTAATTTTTGACAAAATGAGTTGGATTTTTAGCCAACCCTGAACATCCACGCACACTTCTGGCACTAAAATATTGTAACAATACAACTAACATTTTACACAAAGACATTATACGGTGGTATTGTCGGTTGATCGACCTGTTGGCTGCTAGAGCCTTTGGTAATAACCTATTTATCCAAAATAAATCAAGCATTTTGTTTCACAGGCGAAAGAAAATTTGACGTAAAAAATGTACTAAACGTTTCAATTGATTTTTTTCTTTTAACAGCAACGAGAGTAACTGCGGCTAGAGCTAAGAACTTAAGGTGCGCAGTTCAGAAACGCAGCAGATTGACCGGTGCTTTAGCACATCGACTACCGAGTCTCCCGTTTCGATTGAAATCTATCGAGTTGTTGCGCAATGGACAGAGGACAAAATTGGTATTTCAACGTAACAAACATAAATTTGTTTAATGTCATATTTGATTGTTGAAATACATGGAAAATAAAAAATAAGCTAACCTCTAAAGTGTACATACAGTCGTTTGGTTTCAGAGCTCGTGAAAGTACCTAGTTTTGAAAGAAAAGAAAAGTTTTTAGCGTCCGTAATTTTGTTCTGAATAAGTGTATAGCAGTTTTAAGATAACCTAAAAACTGCTAACAATTTTATTTAATATAAACCTTTACTTTTATAAGTGTTGATTTTTTCTTCTTCTTTTCCTGGCGAAAAATCGATAACGTTATATCATCGCCGTCACTCAAAATGGAAATGTAAAAAAAACTTAACAAAGTAAAAAAGAAAAAAATTTAGTTTACTAAAAAACAAAAAACTATAATAGTAAAATTAAATAAAACAAAATATAACAACAGTTATAGATATATTAAAAGTGTTGAGCTGTGTCCCAGTGAAAAACGAACACCATAATGTAACAGAAAAATAGATTAATAATTCAGTTTCAAACAGGCGTTCGAGATTGCTTAAAACCTTGTAGTAGCTGCGAATAACAATGGAAAAACTTTTCATTGAAATGCGCGGTACACGGTAGTCTATGTGGCCAAAGCATCTGTCAATCTGCTGCGTCTCTGAACTGCACACCTTAAGGTTCTTTGATTTAGCCGCAGTTGCTCCCGTTGCATTACCCCTACTGTTAA
Organism: Callitettix versicolor; assembly: GCA_022606455.1. Taxonomy (NCBI): domain Eukaryota; kingdom Metazoa; phylum Arthropoda; class Insecta; order Hemiptera; family Cercopidae; genus Callitettix; species Callitettix versicolor. The sequence continues at coordinate 21,240,671 of CM040187.1, forward strand.
CGCTGATCCATCGTCCTCATTAGCCTAATTGGCATAAAATATGGACGTTAAGAAAAAAAGATTAAAAAACTGTGCTTCGTGAAAATCGGTCGAATAGTGTAGAAAAATCCGAAATTTTAATTTTCTAGAAAGAAGCTATTTTAAACCGCTTAAATGATGATTTTTTAAAACCCAATCCTATACACCACAAGGGGAGCCAACTTGCAAAATTTCAATTTCGTAAGCCTTGTCGTTCTTAAGACCAGTACTTGTCTTATCGGTAGTACTATCATTTATACGGTAGGTACTATCCAAAGTTACTCCGATTGATATCAGAGTAGGGATGTTCCGATACTTTCGATAATAGATAGTATCGATATTTTTCTTTTGATACTGGCAGTATTGGTATCGATACAGGTGTTTTGATAATATCGAATTATCAATATTAAATATCGTAAGCTGGTATCGGTCAAAATTGAATAGCATTATATGTAACTCATAAAACATTGGTAAAGGTTACTTAACAAGCAATAACTGACTATTTATGCAGGAAATAGAGCTCTGTTTTACACTTTTCTTATCGCCTTATCTTTATCTAATTTCACTAACCAATTGGCGTTGATGTCTGAATCAAAAGCAACATTATTACTTATTTTATTACACTTTGTTGTATTTGTACATTATTTTATTAATAAAGTGCCTCTTTAGTTAATATTAAAGTGTAATCATTTTTACGAATTACAGTAAATTATTGCTTTTATTCTTTGTTGTATTTGTACATTATCGTATTAATCACGGGTGTTTTTAATTTTTTCTCAATTAGTAAAGTAGAGTTTTCTAGAAATAGGTTCACAATAGGTTAAAACTCCTGATTATTTTCACGTGCTTAATTAATAATCATTATTGTTTTTTTTTTCTAATATACCAAATTTGTTGTGTTTTGTACATATTGAAAATATTAAATTAAGTGTGTATTTAGTTTTTTCATGTTGGCAAAATGTAATTTTCACGAATTTTTAGGTTAAAACTCCTAAACTTAAATATTTTCTTAAACTCGTTACTTAAACATTTTCTTTTAAAACATTGCTATTGTCAACTGATATTTAAATAATAACACATTAATTATTATTATTATTAGTGTAAAATATTTTATTTAAACGAAGCAAATTTATTCGATAGCAAGTATCGTATCGAATGCAGTATCGAAAAGTTCATATTTCGGAGCGGGGAAATACAAGAGGCTATTGCTAAAATATACTGTAGATTTTTATACATGCCATCCAGTATGTGTGGACTAATTAATAAACAATATTATTCAACAACACTAACTTCCTGCTTGTCAAGCGAAACGTGAAATGTTGAGGATGACTTGTTTGGTCTACAGCAAACGATGGACATGAGTGACGTTTATCGATCATCAAAATTACCAAACGTCATGACAACAAACATTTTACAACTGGATGTAAACGACGTGAAGACGTAATAATAAAACAAAAGAAATCCTTACCCGGACTAACAGATATCCGACATGTAAACAGATTAACCTGAGACCTTCCAGACCAAAAGCAAGATTACACGCGAATGAAAGCATCAGTTTGAAGACCTGCATCTTGATCCTGATCCAACCTGACCTTACAATAACAAGCGGTTTCCGATCGCTTTTTAATTTAATTTTTTTTTTTAAGGCGAAAAGCAAATTGAGGCGATTATCGCCGCCCTAAATGAAGTGTGAGTGCAAAAGTGTTAAAGTAGCAAATGTAGTGTTGTAAGTGTAAGTGTGTGTTAGACTCGGAAACCGCGAGGGTTAGCTGCATCTAAATCCTCTCAACAGATGCAGGTAATCTGCATCCCCCTGCGGGGGATCGCTTTTTAAAGTGAAGTTTATGTGTTACACGCTCAAGTTCGCGTTTTTATTAAAATTTGCCCTAAAATTGATTTTGGTAATAGCTTGGAAAAGTTATTACCCAATAAAATTCTTTCGTTTTAAAACAGTTTTGTAGTTTCAGTGCAGCTACTGCCGTAAGCTTTACCCTTAACGTTAACAGTTCTTTTCGATCCTTCGTCCTCATTAGTCTATAACTGATATAAAGTACTGGGCTGTGCACAAATACATACTTGCTTTTTTATATAGGCTACACAAGAGGCAGGTTTAAAAACGTTCCCAGAAATTGTCGATGAAAATTTATAATATTACTTATTATAAATACTCAATTTTCTCATTTTTCTTCAAAATACTCTCCTTCACTTACACTTCTTCCACCATTCATTCCTCCCGCAGGGGGATGCAGACTAGCTGCACCTATTGAGAGGATTTAGACGTCCCTCGCGGTACCCGAATCTAACACACTTACACTTACGACTTTAACACTTTACATTCACACTTACATTTTAGGGAGGCGATAATAGCCTCAATGTGCTTTTCGCCTTAAAATAACAACAAGAACAAATTCCACGGTTCATACAATTGTCGGAAACATTCCTGAAAGCCATTTTTGGAAATTTCGTTTAGACGCTTCGTCGCATTTTCCATAACCTCTTGCTAATCAGCAAAACGATGGGCCTTCAATGTCATTATCAGTCGTGGAAACAGGTAAAAAATCAGGTGGTAAAAATATGGTGATTCCTCTACGGCCCTCATACGAAACGACAGTCTGCTGAATGGAAATCAAAAACATTAACAGGAAGGAAGAAAATTCGCTTCGACAGAAGCCGGGGTAAAGTGATTTTGGATAAGTTTTTTTACCAGGGTTATTCATTTTTATCAGGGTTACGGATTTATTCCTGGAGGGAAGACGTAAACGAACTGAAAAATGGGCAGGGAACAATTAGTTTTTGTTGCATGAAGATGCTCTGTCACATCGATCGCTGATGGTGAAACAATACCTTGCCAAGCACAATGTTACCACTGTAGAATACCCCTCTCTATTCTCCCGACCGTGAACTACTGAATTTTTACCTGTTTCCACGACATAAAATGACACTGAAGGGACATTGTTTTGCTGATTCACAAGAGGTTATGGAAAATGCGACGAAGCGTCTAAACGAAATTTCCAAAAATGGTTTTCAGGAGTGTTTCCAACAATTGTATATATGCAGGAACAAAAATAAGGTTAAAATATTATACTTACTTCAATAAATTTTCATTAACCAATTCCTAGAACTTTCTGACCCAACTTCGTATAACTCATTAGTTAGGCTCCAGTGAAAATTCAAAAATAGTATCGTGGGAGAAACAGAACATTTAGTGTTAAAAGTACGACTGAACTTAGGCGACGAATGATAATAAGGTAGAATAGTTTACCTGTGTGCGTGAAAGAGCGAACTGTGTTAGCAGAGCGGGTAAGGCTGCCGGGCAGCGGAAGAGCAGAGGTCTCCAAATCCTGTCCTGTCTGTCTCCTGTAGAGCTCCATCATGGCTGGCGGGATGACTGCGCGACGTCTGTCGACTCGAGGACGTCTCCCTAACCCGAATAGAGACAGAAGGTTGGCTTCTGCTGACCCGACTTCGGCTTGTAAACACGGAAGCAATGTCAGCACAGGAAGCACCATCAACAAGCCGCGCATGGTAGTTCACGCTCCTGCAACACAGAAACATTTTTGTAAAGGATACGTCTGGCTTTTATTTATTTCTTAAGGTCCTTTAGGTTAAATAGGATGAAAGATTTTCGTTAGCTGAAAGGATACAATTTACGGCAGTAAATGCTAGTCTTGAGTTGCGCAGTTCATAGACGCAGCAGACTGATCGGCGTCTTAACCACATTGACCACCGACCCTATTACAAGACAGAATTGACTAAGTCGGATAAATAGTAGGCCTATACACTTATTTATTGGATCATCTTGTAGGCCTCCTACAAATGTAGTATGGATTAGGCGGTACTATATTATAGTACATAGTTATTTGTAGCTGTTCTATATTTAACTGTTTAATTTTTAAGGTTAGGAACGTATTTTCTCCACATATGTGTGTGTGTGTGTGTGTGTGTGTGTGTGTGTGTGTGTGTGTGTGAGAGAGAGAGAGAGAGCGTGTGTGTGTGTGTTTGTGTATGAGTGAGTGTGTGTATGTGTATGCGTGTGTGTGTCTGTGTGTGTGTATGTGTGTGTGAAGAGAGAGAGAGAGAGAGAGAGAGAGAGAGAGAGTATGTGTGTTTGTTTGTGTGTGTGTGTGTGTGTTTTCGCACTCTCATGTTCGTAAATTTTGCTCCGATGTGTTTCAAACTCGGCACAGAAATCGTCGATTTTGGTAATTAGTTACGGAGCAAATCAGTTAAACATTTTCAAAATTGCGGTATTCCAAATTTTGAAAAACACATTTTCTATCTTACATTTCGTTAAAAATCTTATTTTACCATTGTAATCAGTAAATAAATTAGCATTTTTATTTTCAATGAAAAATTATGCAATTTTTCAAAAAAAAAACTATTTATCTGATCTAGAGGTCAGGATCGGGTCTAGGCTTTACCACAATTGTTCTACATTTTCCAGTGGGAAATTCCCTGAAAACAACTTAAAATAACCACTGAATATGGGTGTTTTTATTTTCGTAGCCTAAGAACTGGAATTTTTGAAGTGGTAATTCTTACATACAGATTGGTTGTTTAATGGCAGCGTTTGAAATATTTATTCAAAATTGTTGCAGCCGTTTTGAAACAAATTCATTTTCTATCTTTTTCCACGTCATGCTACTCCATTCAGTTATCGTGCGTGAAAGATGTACGCTATTTCATACTATGTATTTCTTTTTTTTTAGTTTAAAACTGTACTCGCACCAATAGGATATTTAAATGGCCCAAATATTACGTTAATTAAAGATGTAGGTTAGCCATAGTTGACCGTCACGATCCTGGTGACCGCTGTGGAACTAGAATCTAGTCTATCTAGTCTTCATAACTTTCACCGGCCTACGCTGTTTCTATGCTCACAGATGAAACTCTACTTCCTTAAGTTTACCATGCAAATTTGGCGGTTGGATCAATGAAGTTGACTAATTTTGTAAAATTAATAAACGTATTTACCTATTATCGTTTTTAGGTCACTATAAAATTTGGCGGAAATTGACTTTGTAGAGGTTCGAACCCAGGACAATATAGGAGTTCACGACAAAAGTTACATAAGGGTACATAACAGAGTGGCGTCGATATCGATCTACGTAAAGGAACGGGCAGCAACAACCAAATACGAATTGACCGTAGTGAAAAATACTGTTCGTCCTTGGGGATCATCTATACGTGCAAGTCGTAAGGAAGAGGTGGTGTTTACTCATCTTCGTATTGGTCACTCCTTGGATTTCTGATGGGACGTGTGTCTCACCTCAATGCGGGCTTTCAAAATCGCGACGTATTTTTGGTTTGAGAAATTGCTTACAAGACAGTGTTGGGAGATAGTGCATCAACCACTGACCGATTAATGCTGTTCCTTCTTCTTTTCGGCTTAAAACGTTCTCCGGCGTCTTCAGATTCCTACCTTCCATTTTCTCTATTGTTCCATAAATTTATATCTTAAATTATTATTTTAAAATATATTTTAGTTTTGAAAGAGCGAATGCGTGATACGGCTACGATAACGTTCCGGTTTTCGCGTAAAAAAAATGCACGTGTTATTTGGATATTCAAGGACTACATTTGAGCAAGAATGTATGGTAACAGTTTGAACCGATTTTGAGAAAACAATATTTTAAAAGATTTTTGATAGGAACGGGTTTTTTTAAAGTGAAAAATAATATCGAAGTACGAGTCGTATTTCATGGAAATTGGACAATTACTTTAGTAACCCGCGCATGCGCACATATTGAGACCTATTGGACAAGTAGAAACCACGTTTTTGAACTCAAAAAACTTGAAACATTAACTCCAAACTTTCTTTCCATCGTTGAATATAAACAGATTAAAAGTACAGCCACCGTTACAAAAAGTGTGCTCGATATTAGCAGCTATAGTCCAAGTAATTGTACTATCTGCCGTTACGAACGCTGCAAGCTGCAATGACAGGAGGGAGACGTTTAAGAAAATAAACAGTAATGTTATCTATTTAAATTGAAATTGAATACTCTGCCGCAAGATACCAGCAGCAGCGAGTGCTCACAAATCTCTCATATGGGTTATCATTCTAGTACAGTTTATATTCAATGTCTGCTTAGAGAGAAGATAAAGGTTACGTTTTGCCAGTAGCTTAAATTGGAAAACATAATTTACGTCCGTTTGTTGTTTTGTTTTGTGAAAAATAAATTTCACAATTAGAGCCAGAGAAGGTAAATAAGTAAATAAAACATGGATGCAGCGATAGCCCTGGACTACGCCTTACACAATACAAACAATAGCCTGAGCACTAGGTAGCGAGTTGATTAATCCACTCCACACCAGACTGCGGGGCGCTTCATGGTCCAAACAGGTTTAACAAGATGGCGGCCGAACAATGTTTATTGTTTAATGACATTTTTTTTATTATTTCTCTTTACAAAAAGGCAGCCACTAGGCCTACATACAAAGCATAGTTTCGTTGTTATTATTATAATTGTTTTGTTTTTTTAAGTAGGACAGTATATTGTTGCCAGGCGACAAATCTATATGTAATCGTTGCACGCAGCTGTCTCGCTCAAGTAAAATTCAAAACGAAATGGCAACGAATTCCCAAAAAAGTAACAACACTATGTATTACTTAACCAGAGCTGTTTGCAAATCCGATTTCGCCATCGTGAAGCGGCGTTAAAATTAGCGTTTTGAAATTATAACACTGGAAACAAGAAAGAGAACCCTGACCGCCTTCATATTTATTATTCATATTTTCCGGCAAAAAAACTAATTAACGCAGATTTTAAACGCCGATTACGACGGTGGAATCGGTTTTTCGAAAATAAGTGTCAGATAAAAAAGTTAGGATCTTAATTTTTGGAATGACGCCATTTTGAAGCTGTTGAATGGATCTGGCTGGGTAGCAAACTTTTTCAAGCTATTTTTTTTACAAAATCGATTTTTGTGTCTTTTTATTCAAATCGGCGCACACACACACACACACACACTGTTATACATATTAATGTGTAGGCCCATTTATAAATATTTATTAGTTTAATTATATAAATCATTTTGACGATCTAAAAGTCAGGATCTACGATCATTTCAAAGTATCGGATCTGAGCCTTTCCATAATGACGGCTACAATAGTTGATATTCCATAAGCTAAAACGTTTAACATTCGACGGAAATGTTGTCATGCTGTGATCAGTTGAGGTGGAGATAACGAATAAATCATGCAGCTGAGTTAGAGCATCTGTGCTTCGATAATTCAATTTGAATTTTCTATTATCAATATCAATAATTATTTGTTAATATTGTAATATTGGTTTTAATTAGCAAGATGTTTGATAAACATGTAATATCGTATAAGATAAACAGTGTTATAAGTTAGGACTAAAAAATTGGAATGTTATTGCAAACGGGAATAGTTTATTTTGAGGCCACGAACATTTAATATAAACATAATAAAATGAGAAATATGTGAGCGTTTGCTGCTGATGACATCTTGCGGCAGAATGTTCAACTACAGTTAAATAGATAATAGTACTGTATTTTCTCAAACGTCTCCAACCCCAACTGCAGCGCTAGTAGGGGCGAATAGTGTAATTACTTGAACTTTAGCTGCTAATATCGTATACGCTTTTTATAACGGTGCCTGTACGTTTATATTCAATGCCGGGAAGCACTGAAAACCGGAAATTTGCGGACGATGATCGCAGTTTCCTATTTTTTTTATTATATTGTAATATAGGCTATAATGTAAAGTATTCAAGCGCAACCTTATCGGGGCATAAGAAACTTATTTTATTCTACAAGTTAGTTACAAAAACTATTACAAATGGTTCAGGTTCTTTGTAACGCCTGACGGAGAAGTGATTGGTTTCGGCCTGACGAAGCATAGTTTCGTCTTGATGGATACGTAAATTCACAAAAATATCGCATTTGGGCTACGAACAATCCACACCAGCTACACGAGTGCTCCATGCACTCAAACAAATTAGATGTTTGGTGTGCAATGTCACGGAGTCGAATCTTCCTAACATTTTTTCACGACACAATAAACAGTGAACGCTACATTCAGATTGTGCAACAGTTTCTGAATACCATCCTTGCAGACCTGCTGCAGTACACATGGTTTCAACTCATATAGCCAACACCACCATGACGTTCTTGGAAGAAGATTTTTATGGACAAATGATTTATAAGGTGTTGTGGCCTTAACGGTCCCTTGATTTATCGTCACCTGAATTTTTCTTGTGGAAGCACCTTAAGGATGCTGCTTACAAAACTCATCCACACCATTCCCGAACTGCAAGTACAAATCGAACGATGTGTTGCTGCTTCTCAACAAACATTACAAAGTGTGTTTAAGAACATGCAACGTCGTATTCAGTTGTGTGAATCGAAAAATAGAGCCCACTTCCAACAGGTTTTATTAACAAACTTATAGAATAAAGTAACTTCTTCTTTCCCTATAAGGTTGTGCCACTTTTTTTAACACCCTGTAGTTATCAATGAATATTACCTTGATGTCACGTTCTTATTAATTTTTACTAAAAGCACACGATGTTCTTAGTAACCAGATGAAAACATTTTTTTTTGCAATTTCAAAAACTTGCGGACAAACGACTTATTTGAAAATTTCTAATGTGGTATAAAAGAGGCAGAACAAAAGTTTCGTTAGACAAAAGATTTTAGTTTTATTTTAAATTTAATTAAACATAATTTTCACTCAACTTGCAACGTTCTAGACTGCACGCAACACTATGTTCGGTTAGCCAAGTTCTTTTAAATAAGAAAACATTTCTAATATTGTTATTTCTTTAATAATAATCGCACTGAAGTTAATTCCAAGTGAGACAAAACTTAACGATATATCGCGGAACAGTAGGCTATAGCAGTCGGAAAGAACAATATACCTCGAATTGGAAAAACGTAAAACTTAAGTTTAAAAATAATATCTTATAACAAAAGTCGGGTATGTATAGAAGCAATGTTGAAGCGTAGTTTTGCTTATAAAACGTGCAATTTGGTTAATATGTTTTTAATAAAAACTAGCATGCAGAACAAAGTTTCTGTTAATACAGAAAGACAGACTTTAAAAAAATTCTCTACGGAATCATTTTTCACCATTATATTCAAGAAAATATGTACAAGAAATAAATTGCATTGGTCACGCTGTATTTCCTTTTTACCGTATACCATATAACTATGCTAATCTATACACACATTAGCCAGCCTATAGAGATTTTGTAGGTAATTGGCCAATAAATTTGGTTAGATACCGGAATTAAAGTCCTCCAAAGACTGTGCGAAAGTTTGATTTTCGCACGTCAAAATTGTGGTTTACGTGAATTAAAAGTTGTTTTAGAAATCCACTTCCAAAAATGTCAGCGAGGCAGTTGCGTGCCGCGACTTCGGTTTAAAATTTGGGCTAACGACTTTAGTTTTAAAGCCCAAGAGCAAAATAAACAGAACTACATTAGTTTTAAAATTTCATTTCGTTAGATATACGCCTAGGCAAACCGGGAAAACATAACGAGGTTAAATCTTCTGGCACTCTCTCAAAATTGACTTAGGGTTATTAATTTTTTAATTTTAGTGTGTTACGTATTAAATTCTTAATTTTTGCTAGAGTGATAAATTACAAAATATTTAATTTTTGTAATTAAAGTTCACGTGACTCGCTGAATTGATAGAAGCGAATTTTCGAAGGTGCATTTTTATTTTATGCATTTTTGAAAGTCGATTAACGATTTTCTAGATTTGTACATTTTAAAGGCGATTTCGAAGATGAAATCATGTTTGCAGAAAATTGTAAAATAAAATGTTATATATTTTTTTTTAAAAGATTTGAAATTATCGCCGTTTTTAAAACTGTTGAACAGATTTTGATGGGTAACAACTTACTAAATTTTTTTGTTGTGTGTTTAAGGTCCGACTATTGTGCACACAGGCTAATGGAGACGATGGGATGATTTATAGCATATGAAAATGCCAAGTCCTCGCCGGGAATCGAACCCGGGTCCTCGGGGTGAAAGCCTATTACAAAAATCGATATTTGTGCCAAGGTCGAATAAATGGACCAAAATTGTGAACTCATATAACAACAAGCATGTGTTTTTACATTCTACTGAAACTAATTTTAAAAAACCTTGATATGTTTGCAATTTCCTAGCCATCTGAAAAAAAAACAGTTTTATGATTTTTTAACGATCTGAAAAGACATTTTGAAACTTTTAAAGTTTTCAACTTTTTAAAAAAGCCATCTAGAGATGAAAATCGGAGCTAATTTCATATTCCCCCTGAAAACCTGAAGACCGCCATTATGCGGTCTTACCATAATGGCCGCTCCAATAAATCATTTCCAATAGAGATCGCTAATAAACTATTCAACAGTTATTATCGCCCTGCCTACTAAGTAACAAAAACCTAGGAAGAGTTTTGCGATAAATTAATACATTATTGGTGTAATGCACATTTAAAAAAATGAACAATAGTGTAAAAACTTAGACAAATTTCCCTCAAACATCTGGGTCAGAACCCTATGAAAAACCGGTATAATTTTTCAGAATAAATTAGTCCGATTTTACTTAAATTTTGATCGTATACGAAGTGTTATAACTTTGAAAGAAAAGAAATTTACGACTTCGTTAGTTTTATTTTGGAATTTACGTTAGAAAATGAGCTATTTGAGCTGCTATCACTGTAACACACGCGCGCGCACACACACACGCACACACACACACACACTCACGCGCGAATGTCATCACGTTCACGTTTAACCTTTAGTCTAATATGATTCAAACTTAGAATACAACTCTATTTTAGTAATATCTTAGACAAGCGAAATTCGTTCAACAGTTTCATAATGGCAAACTAAAATCAAAAATACCAAACAAACTCGAAGTTGTATCAACATTGAGTTTGATTTTTACCCTCGTATCTCCTAACGAGTACCTAGTAAATTTTTAAAAATGTGTTTTTAGAAATTATTTTGATTTTGTTCACTTCAGTTCCACCAAAGATAATCAGAAAGAACAACACGTTTTTAATAAAAAATTAAAACCGAAATTATATGAATTTTCACAGTCATTTGCGAAGGCGTAATCTTAAGAACAAATACAATATTACCCTCGTTCGCGCATCTACCACGGTCTGTTTCGGCTACATAAGCTATTAAGAGTCAGAACCCTCCGGTTCCAACAGTTGTGAGCAAATACCACGGTCTTATACTTATGCGCATCTACCACGTAAACGTAGAAGCACTATAGTGGAAGGTAGGCAGATCTACTTAACCTGCGGAGGAAGAAGTGAGAGACGGGGTTAAATATTTTAAATCAGTAAGACGATGGTCTACCTTAAACTAGACAGAACTTCGTAGATGTCAAACGGGAGCACGAACTGAGAAGGGAGACGGTAGCAAAAGGATTTCTAGTTAAACTAGAAAAAATACCTCCCAGGGATGTTAACGAAGATTGTTAGAAACATTAAGGTCCTGGACAAACAGAAACTCAGGAAGACCATGGGGCTCATTACAGGCACAGTGGTCTAAGATTGCACATGGACAGGATAAGGAAGAGAAAACTGCAGGTCACATAATCTATGATCGTGAGGCTCTTGCCCGCGTGTCTATAAGGCGCGCTAGTGTTTGGCTTCCAGGATCCTGAGGACCTCCAGCAGAAGGAGCTAGTCAGTGGACTGCTAAAACTCACTGGCAATACTAATCCACTGATCTAAACTAAAATTCAAGCTTTTGCACAATAGGTATTTGGTCGTGTTACCAGGGGTCACCGAACCGTATAACCTCGTAACATTAATCTAATTCATTTATTTCACTTATTTGTATACAAGAAAGTTTGTGCAGTTCTTATGCACACCACTTGTCTATACTGTCTTAGTATATTGTTATCTTTGTATTATTTCAAAACAGAACACAGCTTGTTTCACAAAACGATAGGTGTATTGTGCAACCGACACTTTGTTCTAGTTTACTTTGTTATTTTAGGCTTACAAAACAAATTCTTGTAACATTTTGGAGGGGCGCTTGACATATTTGGTTATCCCGGGGAGCTTTAACACCTAAGCACCGGACTAAAAGCTTAATCGTCTGTCTGTCGCTAACATTACAGGAACGTTTAATAACGCCAAATTTTTTGAGCGACTTCCCATTGGGAGCGACCGTCATCTTGAAGGAGCACCGGACCGGTGCCGTGATCACTGCAACACTTTTATGCGTCTGTCAGATCCCATTCGATTCAAATGCGGCAGAAAAATTAATTTCGGTAATACGTTACACCAGTTCGTTTACCCAGAAAAATCGGTAAAACGTTTTATAATGGCAATTCTAAACCTTAAAATCACAACTTTTTATATTGTACGTTTTTTTTTCAAAATCTGTTCACCTTATTTCGCATCATTACGTACTGCATAGCATTTAAAATTCTCAGATTCTATTTAAAACGATTTATTCTGAAGGTGTTATTCTGATACAATTCTCTAGTGTTACTTTTTGGAAACTCGCTTTCATTACGTTAGCGAGAAGCCGCGTTTATGTATTAATTTTAGCTTAATGTCAGTACAATGACCCTGAATATAGTACATTTTCAAAATTGTAAACGTTGAAACCAAACAATACGTTTTTGAGGTTAAGTGAAAGACAGGACCTTCCATTGAATTCAATGAATTTATTCATTCATTAATTAAAAAGAACATACAAATATAAATTATTGCTTTTTCACCGTCTGCTAAATAATTTATGTTAGTTTCGATTAAAATTTAGTTTATTAGCAAAATTTAATAAAAGTGTTAGTTTGAGCGAAAATTTATTGACCGAAAGAAAAGAGGTCTCTTTCAACTCGACCCTTCGGAATTTGGTTTGTGTGTTTGTTTATTACGCAGTTTTGGCCAAACCCATTGACCGATTGTTTTGAAATTTTGTACGAAGGTACGTTGTATAAAGCCCAAATGTCGTATGTGTATGATTTTTCCTCATTTATTTTTGTTTCAAGATGGCGGCCTCTGATTTAACGATGACACGTTTACGCAAATTTTAATCAAACGCATTGGCCGATTGTTTTGAAATTTGGTACGTACGAAGTTACCTTGTATAAAGCTAGAACGACGTACGTGTTTTCCCAATTCACTTACGTTTCAAAATGGCGGTCTCCGAATTAACGATATCGAGTATACGCAATTTTAATCAAACGCATTGGCCGATTGTTTTGAAATTTGGTACGAAGTTACTTTGTACAAAACCCGAAACACGTAAATGTAAGATTTTTCCCATTCACTTTCGTTCAACACGGCGCGCTCTGGTTAAGAGTTTAGTTGCTCGTTATTTCCTGTAATACTGGCTTAACGACAAAACCTTTCGTAATTTTGACCGCTTCTCAGAGAAAGAGCATAAAATTTCTTATAAAGTTAGTCCAGTAATACTTTTTATAAATATTATGGTTACCGGTTAAATTGGCGGAAAATGTGAGGAGCGCTGTCGTGGAGCGCTCTGTAGATTAATTAAGAACACACTGCAAGGTCTGCTGTTCTTCGAACTACTAGTAACTTACTTATATGCATTCGTGTTTAGTAGGTCAAAGCTAGATCAAAGTATGTCCTCAGATTTGCAATTTAAGCAGAAATAATTTTTGCGAAGGCATCGAGAAAGTTAGTTAAATTTGTCTCGTGCGCTTAACCAAATCTACCGTGTTATATATTTTCCGCTTAGCTTACCGTTTAAACGCTACGACAGACGCGTAAATCCTTACCTACAAATTAACCAAACTGACGCGTGGAAGCGAACAAATGTACCATTATTATGATATATTTTTATTGTAAATATTCTCGAACATCTGATTTAATAATTAATACGAGCGTAAATGCCTGCATAAATTAGCATTTCAAATTGTTTTGAAAATTTTAAATGCTAATTTATTCAGGCATTTACGCTGATTGCGACTTTGAAAATTAATTTTATATCAAAAGTTTATAAATTCATTCGATGTGAGACGAATTTTCCGATTATCAAAATCGATTTTCGTGTCACGTTTCGATAAAATCGAACTAGAATTGCGAACGTTAGAGTCGCACACAAACATAGCGTGTCCCACGAAGAGGTTTACGCATTTCATTCTCCATTATTTTCTCATTCCTCCATTGATCGTTTTGAAACTTTAGGCCTACATACTTTTTAAAGAAGGTACCAGAAATATTATGTGAGAATTGTATCTGACTGATGTTTGTAGAAACAAAATGGCGGCCAAAATAAAGTATAGAATTGATTTTGTTATTTATTTCTCAAACAAAATTTTATTTTTTAATTATTAATTTTAAAAAAATTATTTAGATACAAACTAATTAAAAGGAAAACTAAATATCAATGCACATTTCATAAATCACAACTATTCAAAATGGAAACCGTCCACAGCTACACACTGATAACAACGGTACAGTGAGATTTTTAAGAGGAATAGAATTTATTTATTTTGACCGCCATTTTGTTTCTACAAACATCAGTCAGATGCAATTGTCACATACTATTTCTGGTACCTTCTTAAAAAAGTATGTATAGTTTCAAAATGATTAGTGGAGGAATGAGAAAATAATGGAGAATCAAATGCATAACCTCTTCATGGGACACACTGAATATTCATACATACATGAATTTTAAACATATTTTAAAAAAAGTACTTTAGAAATCAGAATCGACGCTCCTATACTTCATTTTCCTATGGTAATTCACTGATAATCACGGTTGTCTCGCTGACGTGATAGAAGCGAATTTTGAAAAGTATTTTTCTTTATCTTATCCTTTTTGAAATTCTGATTACTTCATCATAACCAGCATTAAAATCTGCGTACATTAGTATACTAAACTTTCAAACTGCTGTACATCGAAACTACGAAAACGAACCCTGACAGCCGTGAAACACTGTTCTAATTTCAACGGATTAGAAATTTCTAACACTACTTTGTGCAATTATTAATTGAATGCAACGGTGAAATCAAACAAAACGTTTTAAGGTAAAAAATATGATTTTTTCAAGATTTGAAATATCCGCCATTTTGAAACCGTTAAACGAATTTTACAGGTTATCAAATTTGTCAAGATATATTATCAAAACCGATTTTTCTTTCATGTTTGAATCAAATGGGACTGAATGGCGAACGCGAGTATGCTAAAACCACACACACACACACACACACACACACACACACACACACACACACACACACACACACACACACACACACACAAACTTAACGACCTCTACAAAAATGATCTAGAGGGCACTGCCTTATAACACTTTTTGAGGGTTTGTTACAAATTTTATGTATGTGTGTTTGCTAGCGGTCGAAATTTTGGTTTCAAAATTATGGTCGTTCCAAATATTTTAAAAAATAATTTGATATTGCACGTTTTTTTTTTGAAACGGGAATTAAAATTGAAATCATATTTTCAAAAACTTGTAAACTAAAAAAGATTTCGTCAGAAATTTACAAATGTGTGTGTGTGTGTGTGTGTGTGCGCGCGCGTGTTTGTTTTAGTAACATTCCCAATTCATGTTAGTCTGATTTGGTTCTATTTGGAGCAAAAATTGATTTGGTAATAGCTTATACAAACTCGTTAACCAGCCAAATTCATTAACAGTTTCAAAATGGCGGCTATTTCAAATTTTATAAAAAACATAAATTTTGGTCAAATATTTTTTATTTTATATTAACCGTTGTAATCAGCGTTAAAAACTGCATAAATTAGAGTTTTGAATTTTAAAAATCCGTTGAAAGTTATAGAAATTTAATTTGATGCCGGTCAGGGTTCATTTTCGTATTGTCAGTGTAATTGTAAATTAAAGACGCTAGTATATGAAGATTTTAATGCTGATTATAATGGTGAAATCAATTAAAAAAAAGATTAAGATAAAAAAAAATTACTTTTGGAAATTCGCTTTTGTTACGTCAACTAAACAGATACTTGCCGCGATATTTTCTACTTGATATCTGTTAAAACCCCGTTGTAATATTGCTTACTATGTCAGAAGTCGGTAAAATACCTATCCGCTGTTTTTTTTTTTTCTAGATGAGAAAGATTTGTGGATAACCGAAATAATTATGTATTTTTTAAAATATAATAAAGAGCAAATAAAGGCTAAATAAATATTACTTTTCAGCTAAATTTGAAATAAACGTAAATTTTAAACACGGAAAAAATGTATAATTTTTTAATTCATATAATAAATTATAAAGTTACTAGTAGTACTGTATTGACCGTGAAAGAAATAATAAACATCTGGGATAATGAATTACAATGGTTCTCTTTTTGTTTCTAAAAATAGTTTTGAAAAAAGACGCTAGATAACGTTTGGGTGTAATTGTAAGTTAATTCATTAAAATATAGGAAATTTTAATATCCGATATTCTTCTGTATATCGACGTTACAAATTAAAGATTTTTGCGTCCTATAAATTTGGCTGTACATTGTACATACACACACACAAACTTTTCCTTTTAATATGATTCTTATAGTAGTAATTCTCTTTTTGGCTAGATTTAGTTAAAATATACACGGGATCGTTATCCAACACTAACGAAAATGGGATAATTGAAACAGAACCACGCACGTCCGCAAAAAAAAACTTTGTTGACCTTTTTCTTTGCCCGATCGTATAATAAACAATTAAGCTTGACTTATAAATGCCCATTATAACCATAAACTGAAAATATGGGAAACAATTTAAACATCAGATTTCATAAAAATTCTTACAAGCGGATTGACAATGAACCACAAATGTTTTATGATTTGTAAAAAAAAATGCGATTTGGACGTTACAGTACTGTTCACAGTCATGTTTAACCATTTTTCCGCCAGTGATCGTGTTTCGCCTATTTATTCAGACATTGTCAGACCTATGTAAATTCCCCCGCAGGAGGGTGCAGACTAGCTCGTGGTACCCGAGTCTTAACACACACATACACTTACAACACTACACTTACGACTTTAACACTTTACACTCACACTTACATTTAGGGAGGCGATAATAACTTCAATGTGCTTTCTGCCTTCACACACACACACACACACACACACACACACACACACACACCTATGTAAATTGTTACTGCGTTGATTTTACGCTATGAAGTTTAAACAATAACACTACACACAACATAATAACACAAAACACAACATTCAAAGGACAAACATTTGTTATTAATAACAATACTCTCAAAGTAATATCTACTAACTAAACTAAAAAAATATATAATACTGTAAGACTATATTATTTTAAAGTATGTTTGTTTTATGAGTGTTGTAGTTTGTATAAACATGTTGCGTGTAGTGTTTTTTGAAGTGAAAATTTCTAAAGGCGTGCCTGACCAGCCAGAGAATTTGGCTTTTTAATAGATCGAGCTGACATGTAAGGTTCTGACCGTCACGGTTACGCTGTCTGTTTTCATTGGGATAAATCGAGCTGGCATGTAAGGTTTTGACCGTGACGGTTACGCAGTCTGTTTTGATGGGGACAAATGGACCTGGCATGATGGCATTTAACAATGGACGTCGTTATACTACTTGCCCAAACCCAGCCATTTAGTTTAAGTTTTCACGTCTGTCTATTGGAGCATCCGTTATGTTAAACCCACACCTGGAACCTTGAATTAAAATGAATGTGTGTGTGTGTGTGTGTGTGTGTGTGTGTGTGTGTGTTGTAGGGGCATTTGAGCACGCTCACATTTGCTATTTTAGTTCGATTGAAAAAATGCACAAAAATTGATTTTCATAATAGCTTTGGCAGGTTCGTTAACCAACAAAATTCGTTGGACAGTTTCCAAATGGCGGCTATTTTGTCAAGTGACAAGACCTCATAATTTCTTGTCTTAAAAATTTTTGAAAATACGATTTCACCATCGTAATTTACTTTGAAAACTGCAATATTAGCGTTTTTAATTTTCAAAACCTGTTGGAATTGAGAAATTTAATTTAACGGCGGACAAGGTTTATTTTCGTATTGCCAATGTAATATGAAGGTTTAAAATGCTAAGCAAATTTTAATGCTGTGTTTAACGGTGGAATCAGTTTCAAAATGTAGGTAAGATACAAAAAATATTTTGTGAATTCGCTTCCATCACGTCAATGATTTAACTTGTTATTATTATTATTTTTTTTTTTTGAAAAAAGAATTCAAATAATTAACTTTTATTAATAGATTAGCGATACAACGAGTGTGGTTTTCGTCATAACATTTATTTGTGTACGTTTGCAAGCAAGCGTTAAAAAACGTTCAAAACATACATGTACAGTAAACATAATAAGCAGCCATTATGGTAAACTACCACACCAGGGATCTTGAAATAAGCGCCGATCCTGAACTCAGTTAAAAATTTTGGTCTGAATTAATTCATTTTTAGCGCATTTTTTGTTGTTGTTTTTGTAACAGCTCGGTTACGCTTGTTATTCAGTAAAAACTTTAACAATTTCAAAATGCCTGCCTTTTTTTATAACACACAATTGTTTTAGTTTTATAACTTACTTTTTTGTTTGTTTTTTTTTATTGAAAATCTGACTTAACCATCGTAATCAGCGTTAATTATTTGCATAAATTATTATTTTAAAATTTTCAAAACGGCAATTTTTGAAAACGTAAAATGCTAAGCTATAGTCCTAAACAATAACGCTGATTATAATATTAATATTACATTCAAAAATATTAATATTGTTGGAATTTTAGCAAAGCAGTGGCGAACTGTGATTAATTTTCTTTTCTTATGAGCGCAGCGAACAATTTTGATTTAAAATGTCATTTAGAAGCGACCAGCGTGTTTAGGTTGTAATTCAACTACACAATGTTTTTGGTCCGAATAGTAATTACGAATACAAGTGTTTTTAACCAAGAGAAGTTGTGTGAAAAGGACCGTAGCAAAGATTGAGATAATGGGCCGAAAATAACCCAAAACCTGCGGAAGACCCTGCCTTCCCTTACCTTTGTTCACAACAATGCAGCAAGACAATTAAAAAATGTCAAGAACGGTTGCTTTGCAAATTTTCCGAAGGGTCATCAGCCGTCAGGAGTGGTTAGTTCGGTGTTGTCAGTTGGCGGGTAATTTCGAGGCTTGCGGGTACCTTGTCTTCAAATTTTCGATCATATACGAAGAAATGATTGAACAAGCCAGTGTATTAAGTTTGAAAGAAAATAAAATTACAGTCGTGAATAAATCAGAAAAAAATTCGACGGCGGTCAGGCTATGTTTTTGAGTTTTTCTTCGATCTACTCCAAAACAGAAAATTTCCTTCACTTCAAAACCGCTGCACGGACTTGTATTGTGGCCATCATATCTGACCGAAATTTGAGCGAAATCTCAAGAAGCAATTTTGTAAAACCACTTTGTTTTCGGTAGCCCCTGAACCGGATTTTGAAGATCGACACATTAATCATTATAGTATAGAGGGTAATTTTGATCTCACCGAAATATAAAAAAAAAAAAAAAAAATATTAAAAACAGTTAGGTTCCTCTTTTGACTCCATTATAATCGCTGACATTTTTATATACCTGTGGCTCATTCTGTATTCAGAGTGATCTTTACATGTGATCCATGCTCTATTCCTCAGTCAGCTCATTTTTAGGTTAACTTTATTTTTGAAAATATTATTTTACTGTTATTTTTCATGCACAGTATAGCTTTTATAGCAAATTACCGATTGCTACGGCGATAATTGTGACAAAAATCAGTTTTTTGATCAAATTTCAATAAAATTTAATTTGTAAGGGTTAAGGGAGTGTTTGGAGGTCAAGGGTCTTTGTGGGGAAATTTTAGGCCTTTTAAAGATCAACAGCAGCGCTAATGATTGCTAATAAATATATCTTTTCGTTTTGATTATATAACCAAGTTGGAAAAATAACGAATTTGGTGTAGGGGTGTGAAGGGTCCTTCACAGTATTTGTGCTTAGACTCTTAGACCCTAAACAACCAACTTTTGTGTGAATATATCAAAACATAGACATTTATACTGGAAAAAACACTTACTGACTTAGGTAATTTGCGAGTAATTTCATGTCTGGCTGTGGGTAATTATTACGGTTGAGATTAGCAACACTGGGTTAGTTGAAGTCAGCAAGTAGAATCTGGTCAACTTCTAATTTCATTAATATTTATTCTATCCTTTTTCTGTAGATTAACCTGAACAAAATTATATTAAAAAATAATCATGGAACGCAGTTCTTTCGCTGACGTGAGAGAAGCTAATTTTCAAAAATAATTTTGTCTGCGATTTCGCCATCGTAATCAGTATTAATGGTACTTTAAAATTTAAAAAAGTGGATCCTGACCACCGTCAAACTGAATTTCTAGATTTCGACGGATTTTGGAAATTCCGAATAATATTTTTTGTTGTTTTTAACGCTAATAGTGAAGGTAGAATCAGATTTTCAAAAATATTCAGGGTAAAACAGTTATTAATTTTCAAAATCGATTTTTGTGCCAAGTTTGAAACAAAACGGACTAAAATTGCGAACGCGAGCGTGCTAACATTTTATGTAAACATTTTAACGACCATTTAAAAAGTAAATAGAGGTCAGGATCGGCTCTCATTTCAAGGTCTCTGGTCCTAAGTCTTACCGTGATGGCCATTCCAACAGAAATCGGCTAATAAACTGTGCAAAAACATTGCACAAACTATCTCACATTCAATTATGGCGCCAAAAAAAAAATCCGGTTAAGAAACGACATTAAAAAACTAAATTCTATTATTAAACTAAAAAAAATCACGTACCATGTTTTCTCTTCCTTTTTATTTTACTTACAATAATTTGTTTGAAAACACGACAAATTAACATAGTTAGTTTTTAACAACATAACCTGACTGTTCAATGTAATCAGCAGATCTTTACGAATTAATACAAAAACATTTTACTCTTACTTATTTATTAAAATTAAATTAACGAATCATTTCATATATTTACATCAAACGTCTTCGTAGTTTCCGTAGTGTAGTGGTTATCATGTGCGCCTCACGCGCAAGATGCCCTGTTCGATCCCGAGTAGAAATAGGAAATTTAAAATATAATTAATTTAATATGAGACTTGTGATGCGCAAAATATACTGTTAATATCAATATAAATTTGTGCTCTCACATCCACGCAAAATCCAACATCACAACCAGCCCTAAAATATGATAAATGTTAAAAAATAAGAAAAAAAATTGGAATAATTTTACAAAATCTATTCTTCAAGTTTTGATTATATGCGAAGAATCTGTTAACCTTTCCATTGTACTAAGTTTGAAAAAAAAACAAATTACGGTACGCGAATAAATCGGAAAAAAATCTGACGACGGTGCTTCAATCTACTTCAGAACCGAAAATTTTCTTTATTTCAAAATCGCTACACTGACTTGAGGATATTAATCCTCGTATCAAAATTTGAGTAAAATCTTAAGAACCAGTTTTGCGAAACCACTTCGTTTCGGTAGCCTCTGAACCGGGAATTTAAAGATATATATGGCTATGTTCTCCAGTGTTGTTGATTGATTATATTTGAGTAAAATTTTAACAACATCGTTTGACAAAATTCGTTTTTTCATAAACGTTTTTTTAAACTAAAATAGGCCTATTGTTATGAAATACGTGAGAACAATTTGCTTTCAAAATCAATTAACTAGTTTTATAACTAGAGCTGTCCACATACACCTGAGCGGAGAGATTTCAAACTAAACCCCACTTTTTGTAGCTGAAAACGTGGACTCGTCAATATCTTAAGGTAGATTTTTCACGATCATCGAACTTTCCTTTTACTACTTATAGTAAGCAATTTGACAGTTTTAAATCGTTCTGAATTCCAAGTAACCATTAAATTTTGTTCCGACCTTAAAAGAGGATATTAATAGGCCAATTCTATTAGGTTATATAGTGCCTGTTTAGGCCGTTTGTCCATGAAAAACAAAATACTAGGTCTAGTTGCAATATTTTCATTCTATTTTATTATTTTCAATGTAAGCTTAATTGTATTTTATTAATAAAATGACACATTTTTCTGCGCTTTTTTGCAAATTACTGAAATTAAAATAACTACATTAGTTTATAATTCGCAATAATTGTGTAAATTATTTTGCGTAAAAATTAACCAAAAGTTCGGCTTTGTAACAGGCCTACAAACTGCGTCCGTTGGTTCCAGAAAGTATAATTTATTTAACGGTAGTTTTTTCGTTTTAAATATTTACAAAGTCGAGCCTAAACAAATAAAGCCGAGCCGGAACGCGGAGGACGCTGGAGGGGGGTAAGCCCCTGAGCGCCGTGCTGTCTGCGACCAGGACAACCTTGGCAACGTATTTTCGAAAGGAATGCGGTTTTGAAAATCTATTCCCAACGTCGGATGGAACCTTGGGTAAACACTTACTGTCTGTAAGGAACTCTCCGAAGTGGTGAGAACTGGGCCTAGAAGCGAAATATTCCTGGAGACGGGAGGTAACATTAGTCCAGCCACTGGCACAAAGTCAAACAAACAAAATCAAATCGTATCACTATTTACTTATCACTAAAACACTGAACGCGGTCCTCCACGCCGGGGTTTATAAACAGACATCTTTGTAACTTATATTTAGCCGAAACACTACTTTGCTCGATTCCAGAGGCACTAAGCGGACAGACTTTCTACCTGTCCAGTTGGAAGTTAGGTAGCAACTAGCAACTAAAACCAGACCTGCTGGCCGTACACGTGCTCCCCCTCCCTCGTTCCCCTCCCCCTCCTCCCTTCGGAGAGAAGGGGCTCTACCCACCTTCACTCTTGTTCTGTATTTTCGCAATTTTCATCTTCTGTTCCTCTACGTTGCAAGGGGTTGGAGAATCACTGATTTGTCGCTGCAACACTGTACGTAATTCTCTCAAGAATGTTCCAGTAGTTACCGTCGAGGAACCTTATGTCAGCGAGTGTTGGCGATGCGATCTAGCGTATAAACTGTAAATCAAAACAATATTGGCAAATTTTAGCGAATTTTTCTTCGGAAAATTAATTATTGGAGCGGTCACCGGAACATTGAATGAGCACCGATCCTGACTTCTAGATCACTCTTTGATGAGTCTTTAAATATATATATATATATATATATATATATATATATATATATTTTTATTTATATATCACTCATACATACACATACACACACACACACACACACACACACACACACACACACACACACACACAATTTCGTGAATTTGTGTTTTAATACTCTAGCCTTTGCAATTTGGTCAGATCTGATAATAGTCCGGACATGCTTGTAACCCAGAAATATCCGATCAACCGTTTCAAAATGGTTGCTGTTGCAAATCTTTTTTAAAAAAAGTAATAACTTTTTAAACTTGTGCTTTTTTGAAAATCTGTATTCATTATTGGAATCAGCGTTAAATACATGCATAAATTAATCTTTTTTAAATTGTAATTTTAAATGAAAAATTTACTTATTAATTTATGTAGATATAGGCTACTAACGCTGGTTATGAGGGTGAAATGAGATTTATAAAAAATGTTAAGGTAAAGATATTGGTACTGGAAACTTGCCTCCGTCACGTCAGCCAGACTATTACGTGGCCTACTTCGTACCCAAGCTTATGTAGCTTAAAATTTCGAATAGTTTCGTTTCCAATAATTCAATTTTACAATTACGTTGTTTACAATTTTTTATTAAGCGACAGCCAATAAACGTTTTCACTTTCAATGAATATCCCATAAAAATATCTGCTTTGGGAATTGCAGCCAGAAAACCCATGAAATAAGTGTAATTCCTCGAATCGGTTTATCCGATTTTGCTGAAATTTTCGTCAAATATGAAGTCAGTGTATCAGGCTAAAACAATCCGGCGGAGGCAGCTGAAGTGAGCAGCTGATGGGTTTAGCTATCCCACCGTACCTCTAGCTCATACTGCTCTCACTCATCTACTGAAGACACACACACACACACACACACACACACACACACACACACACACACACACACACACAACTCTACACAGCTTGGCTAACTCTAAAATGTAAAGCGACCCGTGCTGATGGAGTGAATGACGACGGCCTAATGGTGTATCAAACGGAGCCCTGGTAGCCTCCAAGTTTACCATAACCCTACGCATTCATGCGGGGCTCTATTTAATGACCTAAAGATACTTAAACCAAATTACAGCTTTCTGAGATTTTGCTAAAGAACCTTTTTTGGGAAATGAGTATTAAATGCTTTTTTTATCTCCTTTGGAGTTACAGATAAAAACCAAAATAACTTAGTTTTCGTATTTGCCCTGTAAGAAGTAAGAGATCCAAATTTAAGCTTTCTAAGTAAGAAATTAAGAATTGGTGATAAGGGTATAAAAAAACATTTTTCGAGTTGGGACCTTTTTTACCACTTGGTTCAGTTGAACAATTAAATTAACAACAGCTGATATACTTTGAATTCAATGAGGAGTTGTTTTTTGAGAATAAATAGGGAGAAAAGGTAAGATGTAGGGGTTGGAACCCTTTATTCTACCTTAAGGGTTGACAGGTGAAACAAGAATATACTTCTTCTTAACGCCCTAAGGGTATTTAACCCAAATTTCAGTGAGACTTACGCCTTTTCACCCCTTCAGGGTTACCTATCGAAACCAAGAGAACTTAGTTGCCCTAACTGGCCTATATGGAGTAAGTGTACTCAATTTTCGCTTTCCAGGTCATTGAAAAGTTGGAATGAAGAGTGGGCCAGTGAGTGAAGGTTTTTGTCTTTTATATGCTATATAGATAACAAATAAATCAATATTAAATGTAACTTAATTGTTAATATGTCAATATTTATGTGTTCGACTCTAGAAATGCAAATATAAAGTGATTATTATAATGACCAAGCGAAGAGAGATCTCTGTTTCAACTCGACTGTTCGGCATTTGGTTTGTGTGTTATTACGCAGTTTTGGTCAAACGCATGGACCGATTGTTTTAAAATTTGGTACAAAGGTACCTTGTATAAAGCCCGTACGATATATTGGTGAGATTTTTTCCAATTATCTCCGCAGAGGGGTTCAGACTAGCTGCACCTATTGAAAGGATTTAGACGTCCCTCGCGGTACCCGAGTCTAACACATACACTTACGACTTTAACACTTTAACTCACACTTACATTTAGGAAGGCGTTAATAGCCTCAATGTGCTTTTCGCCTTAAAAAACAAAAAAAAATTCCAAATTTACTTCCGTTTTAAGATGGCGACCTGTGATGAATGTACAGAATTTTAATCAAACTAGTTGGCCGATTGTTTTGAAATTTGGCGTAAAGGTAACTTGTATAAAGCCCGTTTATGTGTAAGATGTTTTGGCGGGCTCTGATTTAGCGATGAGAGTGCAGTACAGTTGCTAGCTAGGCCTATTTCTTGTAGCCTAATACTAACTGAACTGCAGAACTTGCCATAATTTTGACCGCTTCATAGAGAATGAGCATAAAATTTCCAATAAAGTTTATCCAGTAATCTGTTTTGTAAATATTACAGTTACATGTTAAATTGGCGGGAAAATGTTACGAACGCTGTCTTGTAGCGCTCTGTATTTTAATTAAGAATATACTGCATAAATAATTAAGAATAACAGGTAACTGTGTTTTAATTAAAAGCATGTTTGGTAGTTATATAGTATGTGTTGAGTTGATAAAGGCCAGATACTTCGAATGTAATTGAAATGATTGCAAACAGATATTTTTAGAAGCCGTTGAGGCAGTTTGAGCCAGAGTGTCATAAAGCTGCGGGGAATCTTTTTATACACATCCTAGATATATCTAGTGATTTTTTTCCTTTTTCTTAACCCCTATACTTTATACCACTTGAACTAGAGTAAGAGGGATCAGTGTTGGTAAGGGAAAAACAACGGGAGAGACTACGGCTCGAACTAAGAACCTTAGGTGCGCAGTTTACTGACGCAGTATCTATCTATCTATCTATCTATCTATCTATCTATCTATCTATAGATAGATAGATAGTGTGTGAAAAGTTTCAAAATGGCGGCCATTTAAAGTCTTTTCGTAACTTTTATCTCGTTTTTTAAAAATATAATTTCACGATCATAATCTGAGTTAAAATCTGTATAAATCGATATTTTAAATTTTCAGACTTTATCCGTTCAACCGTTTCAAAATGGCGGCCATTTAAAGTCTTGTCTTAGCTTTTATCTTGCTTTTTTTGAAAATCTAATTTCACCATCGTAATCAGCGTTAAAATCTGCATAAATCGATATGTATTTTAAATTTTCAGATTTTATCCGTTAAACCGTTTCAAAATGGCGGTCATTCATATTCTTTAAAAAACTTATATTTGAAATGTTTTTGAAAATATGATTTCACCGTAGTAATCAAACATTGGGAGGGTGGTCTAACAGAAATTTAAAAATGTTGTTAAGGGATGAGATATTGAAACACTTCCACGATCTTGATATCGCAATGGTTATCGCGATCGTGTAGTGCAGTAGCGTGTTTATAAACGGATGCAGCGTGATCTCTATGAAGTATAAAACGCAGTTTGAAAAAATAAATTATAATTAAAAACGGTAAGTCCCGCCCGCAGTACACGTATTTTGTAATATTTACAAGTGTGTACAAGCAACAAAAGCGCTTCATAATGAATAAATTATTTTTATTGTTTAACAGTTGACTTTTTAAGTGGATCGCTGAACGTCGAGAAAAAATATTCTTTGTCTAAACGGTTTTAGAACCGCTGAGTCTCAAATAAACACGTTGCCCGCTCCGAGCACAAATCATTGGAACTGAAAATAAAAGAGCAAAACAAAGATAAATTATTAAACTAAGCAGGATCACGGTGTGCGCCACTCGGTCTGGGTGGTCTGCACAGGTAGAGATAGCTGCATCTTGTCATCGTTAGCTCACAGACAGCTTCATATCGCCGACGATAGTCTCGTGTCGCTATTATAGGTTGCTTTATGCTTATGAGATAACTGTATCTTGCCATCAATAAATTATAGAAAATTTAATGTAATTATTATAGGCTACATTATGTGTACGAGATGGCTGTATCGTATCGTTTTTAAGTTATAAACAATGTGATATCATTGTTATAGGTTGTTTTAAGTGTATTATGTAGCTGTATTTTGCCATTCATAAATTATAGGAAATGTGATGCAATTATAATAGACTGAATTATGTGTATAACATAGCTATATCATATAGCTTTTAAGCTCTATATGATGTCACTATTATAGGTTGCAT
Source organism: Callitettix versicolor (assembly GCA_022606455.1). Taxonomy (NCBI): domain Eukaryota; kingdom Metazoa; phylum Arthropoda; class Insecta; order Hemiptera; family Cercopidae; genus Callitettix; species Callitettix versicolor. The sequence continues at coordinate 21,267,871 of CM040187.1, forward strand.
TAAGTGTATGAGATAGCTTTTTCTTGCCATCAATAAATTATAGAAAATGACGTGATGTAATTATTATAGGCTCTATTATGTGTATGAGATAGCTGTATCGTACCGTTTTTAAGATATAAACAATGTGATGTCACTTATTATAGGTTGCACTAAGTGTATGAGATTTAGTATCTTGCCATCAATAAATTATAGACAATTTGATGTAATTATTATAGGCTACCTTATGTGTATGAGATAGTTGTGTCGCATCGTTTTTAAACTGTATACAACGTGATATAGGCTACACTAATTATGGGCTACTTTAAGTGTATGATATGGTTGTATCGTATCGTTTTTAAGGTATATACAACGTGATATAATAATTATAGGCTATACTATGTGTATGATATTGTTGTGTCGTATCGATTTTAAGCTATAAACAATGTGATGTCACTTATTATAGGCTACATTAAGTGTATGAGATAGCTGTACTTTATCTTTTTTAAGCTATAAACAATGCGATGTCATTAATTATATGTATGGAATAGCTGTCGTTTTTAGGCTAAGCTATAGACAATGTGATATCACTTATTATAGGCTATGTTATGTTTTTGGGATAACTATATTGTATCATTATTAAACTATAGACAACGTGATGATCATAAACTATTATTTTGTATGTGAGGTACACTATACCTGATGTTATGTGTACGACTTTAAGTATATGAGGTTACTTATGTGCTATAATTGTGATGCCATTTTGTTATAGACAATGTGATGTCATTTATTATTAGGCTATATTAAGTGTATGAGATAACTGCATTTTACCATCAACAAGCTATAGATAAATAGATAGCTCTATTAATGACTAATGCTGATACTGACAATTAAGTATTACGTTACTTCTTACATTAAGGCTACTTTAGGTGTATGAGATAGGTGTGTGAGATATTGTTATCATTGGACTATAATAATGACATTAAAACTAATGTTAATTAACGTTACAGATTACTGAACTTTTTTTAAGATATTACGTCTGTAATCTGATTTTAAAGTTCTTGTATGTGGAAATCACATTTTTAATGTAAAAAGTAAAAAAATATATAGGGCTTACAAAATAGAAAAAGCATTCCTTGTTCCTACATACAAGACTTTAAAAATAAGATATCAAACAAAGTTACAGAAAACAGATTCAATATGGCCGTAGAATCCATAGACTCTTCAATAGTTCATCAGATTTCGCTCAAATTTTTGTCACATTTGAAGGTGCGTAACTGAAACCGTTGTACCAAATTTGAAATTAAAGTATCGTAAAATAACGGGGGGGGGACAAGACAAACCACGCCACCAATCAGGGAATTTTCTTTTGTAAATTTCATTTATTGTTCTCTAATTTGAGTTAAGAATGTTCATGTACGATAAAAAGCTGGAGAAATTCCGATGAACCTAAATTTTGTGAGGTTAGGTTTTTTTGTTGATTGGTCTCGAATCACATTTTTCGGTAAGACCTATACGTTTTGTTTGTGTCTCCAGTGATGTGTACAGACGAACAGACATTCAAGTAAAAACTGTTTTACGCACTCAAATAACCTGAAAACTGATGTATTAATCAAATTTTGTTCACGAACACACTTTATATAAAAGGAAAATTGTGACGGTCAAATCGCCATATCGGGGCGCTAAAACACTCCAAGCCTGGCCATTGTTTGAACGTCCAACCCAACATTCTCTATGGGACAAATTGATTCACCGAAATCGGAGCCCACATTCCAAACATACCGACATAATTACAGCAGGCCTTCTGTATTATCAACGTCTTTCTTTCGTCGCGGCGCTGCATCACCTATTTTTGCGTCATTCCGAGGCCTTCTGTATCTTGTGTACTTATTATGTGTATACTATATAGATTTATAATTTAGTAATGCAAATTTGAAAACAATATTTTGAGAATGGTAAGTTATACATAGATGATTGAATTCATATTCTAAAGGTTTTGATCTTTAATTTGAAGGAAAACCATACATCGTTCATATATTATTACGCTAAGCATTTCAATTGTTTTTTTTACCAAAAATAACGACCTGTGTTATTGAAACTACATATATAGGGTACGCACAGGTTCGTCAAAACACCAGGGATCTCTCATGTTTCATAATTTTCTATTTTAAGCCTTTATAATAAAATAAAACTGACTCAAAACCGATAAAAGCTTTGTAAACAAAATCCCAGAAGTAGTATAAAGTTTCTCCATGAGAGTGCAACACAGTGCAGGCATAGGTGACAAATTAGTAAAACTGTGTGTTTACTAAAACAGCTGATTGCCAAAAAAACCTTGTTGAAAATAATATATAAATTATTACTGTATCCACAATTTAAATAATTAGAATCGTAGGACAATCTAGGCCAGTTCTAATGTGTAAATGTTATTAAATAAAAGTCTTTGAACAGTAAATGTTTAGTGAACAGTAAATACTGTAGCCTAAGTTAGGTATGTAATGTAAAATGCGGTTATAGTAGGTTTCATTTGTTGTATTTTTTTATAACTAGGTCTTATATCGTTATATATAGTAGGCTACATATGTGCCTACTGAGTAATAAGTTCCATTTTCTTATTTAATTTAACATTTCAATAAGGTACAATGTTAGAATTCAGTCATTAATTTTATTGATTATAGCTTCAAGTACGAAAATAGAACAAAGTAAGGCCTATTGTATTAAATAACCTAAATATAATTAATGACACTGATTTGCTAACAGGTTATACACGTATTAAATATAATTATAACGTATATTTTAACAGAAGTTCATATTGACAAGAAATAGTAGGCCTACATGGTTTTGCAACGATTTTACGTAGGTAGATATGTAAAGCAATCTTAAAATACAAGCGTTGAATTAAAAATTAGTGTATTATGGCAATAAATATCAGTGTTATTAATTGAATTATTTTATTTCAGAATTCATGCTTTTTAGGTCAATTACAGATAGCGTGTTTATATAAAAGGAACATACTAACCTCTTTACCTTTTTGTTCATGTACCAACAAGGAAAGTTATGTTTGCCAAATATTTCATAGATCATAGGTCATCGACCGTATTTCATTGTTTATAAAGAGGTGATATAAATTGTTTTTTCTTGCTGTACATTGTTGTGTATTATTCGTTTATTTTTTTAATTAACTGCGATAGTTTGCCCAGGTCCACTAGTTATTTTTAATTAATTAAATCCTTCTTTAAGAGCAATAAAGGGCGATAGTTTCCATAAGAAAATAAGGTAATAATCAGCTGTAAATAGTATGTAAATGTAATATTGCTCTTCTATGGTTAAAAAAGTATAATTTTCATAACAGCTGAACAGGAACAAAATTTTACATAATTAAGCTCTAATATTGGTTTCTGTGAAAACAGTTTTAACAATCACATGTAAATAAACAGATATTTTGGTTGAGTTTTTCCCTAGTCTTCTATACAATCCCGTTAGGTTAAATTTGTAAACAATATTTTGAGAGACTCTTCAATCGTATAAAGATGGTTGAAGGCTTTTTTCAAAATTTGAAGGAAAACAATAAATTTTTCTTTTGGAAAAATCGTAATTTTTATTTTACACTATTTTAACATCAGATTTCACCATCAGAATCGCCGATAAAATTTGCATAAATTCCACTATAATTTTTCAATTGCATTTGAAATTTAAAATGCTAATTCATTCATTTCGATAAGTGATAATTCAAGATAAGTATAAACATATTTTTGGAACTACAATGACGATTCAGCTTCGTATTTAAATAATCACGGCACGCAGCTGTCTCGCTGGCGTGATGGAAGCAACCTATAGAAAATTTTTTATTTTAACCTTTTCTTAAATTCTGATTTTAGCATCCTAATCAATATTAAAACTTCATACACTGAAAATATGAAAATAAAATTTCAAAAATATTAGAGACAAAAATGTTTGAAATGGCCGTCATTTTGAAATTATTCAACGGAATTTCGCTGTTTAACAAACTTGTCCGAGCTATTAACAGAATCGATTTTTGTGCCGAGTTTGAATCAAGTCATAGTAAAATTGCGAACGTGAGCATGCTGAAACTTGTACATGTATATATCTGCAAACCTTAACTTCTCAAAAAGTGATGTAGAGGTCAGGACCGTCGTTAATTTCAAGCTCCCGGGTCTAGGTCTTACCACGATGTATGCTCAAATTTTCAAATGGAAATTCGGTGTTTAATGTAGTAAAACTGAATTTAATTTTTAAGTTTTTTAAAAATATAACAAAAACTACACAAAATAATAAATTTTAGAGATCGTTTTTGCCGGAAATAACGGAAGGAAATGAAAAATACAGTTTGTAGATTGAATTAACAGTAGGCCCGTGATAAATATTTTAAAATATAGACCTAAGAGGTAAACGACATGTTGGTTAGATATAATTTTGCAGTTCGGGTCCAGGTTCGCAATGTCGAGTCGATGCAGGTTCAGGCTAGAGGCAATGGAATCTAACAGAACTGGTTCCACGGTGACTCCGTACCCAATTCCATTGTAATAATTAGCTCCATTATATAACCTTGACTTGAAGCATTCCGGCTAATCAGGCTTTGTATTGAAATATTCAGACACGGCTTCTTGTGCTTTACTTTATACACATAACCTACTGAGGCAGAGATGCGAAGACCCTTTAGCTGTAACCTTCTTGGGATATGTAGGGGCCCTTTGTGATTTACTTAATTTTAATCAGTGTTATTGTGTACGGCTCCAGGTGTCTTACTTTAACCTAACTTATTTTTTGTGTGTTTTAACCTACTACTTAGGCCGAGTTGTTTTTGTGTAGAACTCTTTGTTCTTTCCTTTTCGTGTGGTTCCTATAACCTACTTTGGCTCTAGTATTAACGTGTTAGGCCCCTTGTGTTTTATTTTTCATCTGCCTTACTTGGGCTAAAGTATTAATGTGTATGGACCTTTTGTGTTTTTGTTTTTTTAAACCTAAACCACTTAAACTGAGTTGTCAATGTGTAAAACGCTTTGTTCTTACATTTAACAATAACCTACTTCGATTTTAGTAGGCCTAATAATGCGTTAGGCCCCTTGTGTTTTACTTTTAATCTGCCTTACTTTAGCTAAGGTAATAATGTGTAAGGTCTTTTGTGTGTGTGTTTTTAAACCTAAACTATATAAACTGAGTTGTCAATGTGTAAAACGCTTTGTTCTTACATTTAACTATAACCTACTTCGGTTTTAGTATTAATGTGTTAGGCCCTTTGTGTTTTACTTTTAAACTAAACTATTGGAAACTTATAAACTGAGTTGTCAATGTTGTTTGTTCTTACATTTGTTTTACTTTTAAACTAAACTATTGGAACTTTAGTGTCAAATTGTTGGGCCCCTTGTGTTTGACTTTTAACTTAACTTGTTTTGGCTTACGTTTTTAAGTGTAACACGTTTTCAATTTTAACGTATATTTTTTTGGTTTAAGTGTTAATGTGTTGACTCCGTTGTGTTTTATTCTAAATTATTTTGGCTTAAATGTTAAAATTTTGGGGCTTGTGTTTTACTTTTAAACTAAACTACAGCAGTTTAAGTGTCAGAAAGTTGGGCGCCTTGTGTTTGGCTTTTAACGTCAATTGTTTTGGTTTAAGTGTTAATGTATTGGCTCCTTGTGTTTTACTTTCACCATAAGCTACTTTAGCTTAAGTGTTAAAGTGTTGGGTTCCTTGTGTTTTACTTTTAAACTTGACTATTGGAACTTAAGTGTCAAACTGTTGGGCCCCTTGTGTTAGACTTTTAAAGTTTAATGTTTTGGTTTAAGTGTTAATTTATTGACTCCTTGTGTTTCACTTTTACACTAAACTACTGAAACTTAAGTGTCAAAATGCTGAGCCCTTTGTGTTTGACTTTAAACGTAAATCGTTTTTGGTTT
>CM040187.1:21278762-21481262 GCA_022606455.1 Callitettix versicolor
GTTTTATTTATATTTAAAAAAAATAAAACAACCTCAAAAATTGTACAATCCTACCTTTCTATTTGGTACATAACTGAAACACGTGCTATTAATAGCTGATTGAAGTTTTATTATCTTTCTTTGTACAACTTAGGCCGGGCGGCCACCAAATGCTGAGCGCAGTTGCGCTAAGTCGAGACGAACGGAGCGGAATGAAACGGCAACCAGAAGCGACAGTTCAGTCAGTTTAAAGAAATGCTGAGCGCAGTTGCGCTAACTCGAGACGAACGGAGCGGAGCTGAGTGGAATGAAACGGCAACCAGAAGCGACAGTTCAGTCAGTTTAAAGAAATGCTGAGCGCAGTTGCGCTAAGCCGAGACGAACGGAGCGGAGCTGAGCGGAATGAAACGGCAACCAGAAGCGACAGTTCAGTCAGTTTAAAGAAATGCTGAGCGCAGTTGCGCTAAGTCGAGACGAACGGAGCGGAGCTGAGCGGAATGAAACGGCAACCAGAAGCGACAGTTCAGTCAGTTTAAAGAAATGCTGAGCGCAGTTGCGCTAAGTCGAGACGAACGGAGCGGAGCTGAGCGGAATGAAACGGCAACCAGAAGCGACAGTTCAGTCAGTTTAAAGAAATACTGAGCGCAGTTGCGCTAACTCGAGACGAACGGAGCGGAGCTGAGTGGAATGAAACGGCAACCAGAAGCGACAGTTCAGTCAGTTTAAAGAAATGCTGAGCGCAGTTGCGCTAAGCCGAGACGAACGGAGCGGAGCTGAGCGGAATGAAACGGCAACCAGAAGCGACAGTTCAGTCAGTTTAAAGAAATGCTGAGCGCAGTTGCGCTAAGTCGAGACGAACGGAGCGGAGCTGAGCGGAATGAAACGGCAACCAGAAGCGACAGTTCAGTCAGTTTAAAGAAATGCTGAGCGCAGTTGCGCTAAGTCGAGACGAACGGAGCGGAGCTGAGCGGAATGAAACGGCAACCAGAAGCGACAGTTCAGTCAGTTTAAAGAAATGCTGAGCGCAGTTGCGCTAAGTCGAGACGAACGGAGCGGAGCTGAGCGGAATGAAACGGCAACCAGAAGCGACAGTTCAGTCAGTTTAAAGAAATGCTGAGCGCAGTTGCGCTAAGTCGAGACGAACGGAGCGGAGCTGAGCGGAATGAAACGGCAACCAGAAGCGACAGTTCAGTCAGTTTAAAGAAATGCTGAGCGCAGTTGCGCTAACTCGAGACGAACGGAGCGGAGCTGAGTGGAATGAAACGGCAACCAGAAGCGACAGTTCAGTCAGTTTAAAGAAATGCTGAGCGCAGTTGCGCTAAGCCGAGACGAACGGAGCGGAGCTGAGCGGAATGAAACGGCAACCAGAAGCGACAGTTCAGTCAGTTTAAAGAAATGCTGAGCGCAGTTGCGCTAAGTCGAGACGAACGGAGCGGAGCTGAGCGGAATGAAACGGCAACCAGAAGCGACAGTTCAGTCAGTTTAAAGAAATGCTGAGCGCAGTTGCGCTAAGTCGAGACGAACGGAGCGGAGCTGAGCGGAATGAAACGGCAACCAGAAGCGACAGTTCAGTCAGTTTAAAGAACGCATTTGTATCTTTTAAATGTAAATATTTATGGCCTACTGTAATTGATTCTAGGAAATTACTATATTTAAAAACCGTAACCTAGCCAGCGGTAACATAGGTAACGAGAAATAATAAGTTTGGAGGCGTTCAACGTAAAGAGGAAAGTGGAGTCGACTTGAAAACCGAACCAGGACAGAGTCAAAGCTCAGCGACTCCGCTCCACTCGTTACGCTTTCAGTGGCCGCACTTATATTAAAAACAATAGGTTAGGTTTTGAAATGCGTAGTCCGCTACGCTCAGCGCAACTTCGCTCCGCATTTGGTGTCCACTCGGTCATAACCTTCAAATTAGTTTCTATAACGTGACGTGAGTTGATCAGTTTTTGTGAATTGATGTGTTTAATCCAGCACAAAATAAATTGCGTGAAATATTCATACCATTTTTCTAGAAACAGTTCTATTTTTAAAAAAAACACTTCTGGTTGTATTGTTAATCTGTTTTAACATAGTTAAATTCAGGTGTTAAAAAATGTAAAATAAAAACGTTATGCTTTTTTTAAAAAATTTGAAACGGTTATGTGATGTAACGCATTTGTCCCAACTATTTTAAAAATATATCTTTTTTCTTTCGTTTCAATTAAAATCTAGTAAAACTGATAACGTTAATGCTAGATTTTTAATGACTCCTTGAAAATGTGTTGTAGGTTATCGCTGGTTTCAGTTATGACACGATGGGTGCTTCAATAACTTATTTTTCAACGGAAATTCCAAATTTCTTAGAAGATAAATAGGAAAAATAAGTATAAAAAGATAAAATAAACCCTAAACATATTAAAATATTGGATTTAATTATATTCAAAACGTTTTCAAGACTTCCTTTAGGAATTGTAATATGTTTAATTTTAAATATGTAGCCAAATATTTTTAAAAGATAAATAAATTTAGGATTAGAGGTGAAATGGAAAAAGAAAATCACTAATTTGTTTGTTGTCTCGAATGTTAAAAAAAAGGTTAAAGTCTTTAAATATGTAAAACCGTGGATATAAGGTTAATTATGCATTGAGACCGTTGTGACTGAATAATATTATTGAGATATTATTGTCTATTGAGTTACAGTAATTTTAAAAAAATTGTGATGTATAATATATGTTGATATTATAGAGTATTATGTGAAAGCTCGCTGCTGGTGGCATCTTGCGGCAGTGTGTTCAACTACAGTTAAATAGATAATAGTACTGTCAATTTTCTCAAAACTCTCCTTTGCAGTTTGCAGCGTTCGTAGCAGAAGTTAGTCCAACTATTTGGACAAAAATCACAACAATAATAATTTTAGCCTTAAAATCCAAAAAAAAGGCGTAAAAAATTCTGTTATTTAACCAAAAAGAAAAATAATGTATTTTTCTCTTCCTTTTTATTTTAATTACGGTAATTTGTTCGAAAACACGACAAATTAACACATCTAGATTTTAACAACATAACCTAAAACTTACTGTAGCATATCAGCTGTTCGATGAAATCAGCTGATCGTTACGAATTAATATAAAACAACTGACCTTTTACTAAAACTACCAATATAAATCCACGCGTCCTACAGCCCTAAAACACTATACATGTTAACATAAAATAGTGTTTACAAACAACGAAATCCGATTGGGAATTGTCAGTTGATATAAGGAATAAGAACTATGAAAATGCGTATAAATGTTTAGATGATTATATGCTAGTTCTTTCAGACGTTTATGTATTTCGATTATTTTTTTCACTTTTTGCCTTTATTTGTTATTCGTTAAACTTTCTTCTTCTCACCTTCCCTTCAAAATAACCCGACAACACCAAGCGCGCTATTTTTAAGCGATTTTGTTTTGCTTTTTTACAATAAAATGTAAGCAAATATAGTAACGTTACTGAATTTCTTTTTGTTTATCATTTTTACAAATCTATAGATGTATTTGTGTACAAATCACAAGTTTAAAATTAAAAGTTTCTCGGCTAGGAATTTCCTAACCTAAAAGTCACCATCGTTAATTCGGAAAACACTTGCTTCTTGTTTTATACCCGAAAACGTGCGTCGTTAATAGCATTTCATGTTGGTTAGGTTAGGTTATCCTCTTACCTCGTTAACAATGGTTCTTATAAAATCCAACGTGGAGTCCATTCAGCCCTGAATCCAGCTACTAGGCCTAGGCTAATTGCTGCAAGTGGTACTGATTGCTGTGGGCGTTGGAATCGTGTCGCCTTCCTCACTTTTACTGAATCACAAAATGTTAAAATCGTCTGTCCGACCGTAACCAACCGTAAGTAAATTTGAAGTTTTAATTATTTCGCTCGACTTATAATATTTGAAAATTCATTTTCATTATAAAACACTGGATAAGTACGTAAGAGCTTAAAACTGCAAGAAACTCTAACGTGATATTATCAATTTTTTATAGTTAAAATAATAGATTCCGTTAAAAAAATACGTTAATTGTTTCGGAGTAAAGTAGTGATAATTATTACTAAATAGCGTAAAACCATATAAAAGTACAATTTTAATGTTATTTATTAAAAAAACAATAGGTATTGCGATGCCAATAACACAATGCACAACACTAACTTTTTAAACACGCACAAACATATTTATATGAACACAGAATATTCGGAGAATTGTTTGAGGTCCTGCATCACCGCTAAGACTGAACGTAGCCAAGCAGGCTGCGGAGTGGCGGAGTGGGGTGGGGAGGCAGGATCTCATCTTGATTTTCCAAATTGTCCTTTCCTCCGTTAAACACACTTACATAAAGCCTACTGATTACACAAGGTCGCACATGGCCGTAGCCTATGATTGATTATACACTGTTGTCTTAGTTAACCGCTACGAAATTTGACCATTCCAAATCAGTAAGCGTTTATCTTTTGGTCAGAAGTTTGTAGCTTATTTCAGAATGTCAGCGCTGAAAATTTGTTGACTTCGTCAAATGTAGACTTACGTTATGAGTAAATTTCAATTGGAATATGAGCTATTGGAGCATTCCGCCCAGACCCAGGACCTGGAAATGATCTCCGATTTGATTTACATCTTCTTTTACACTTCTTTTTGGTATAAAATCTGACTAAAAAAGATTTGTTTCGAAATCGTTCTGACTATATTTATCAAATTTCGTTCAACTGTAGTCTATAAGTACCCCAAAAAAACGTATGGATCGTTATGATCCTAAAAAAAAGACTGATCGTTTTAGAAGATATTGAAAAATCGGCGTAGGTTCTCAAAATCGGTTAAAAAAAAAATAATCCCCGACTGTCGTTTGTTATTTTTTTTTCAATATAAGCGTAAATGCCTTGAATTTCTTAAATCATAAATTCTTTTGTTTCAAATTTCCAACGCTGATTTGAGTTATGAATTTCAGAAATTACTTGGAATTTTAGACTAACGTTTTGGAGGGAAACAATTGGACTCGAAAAAGTTTAAACATTTACTTTGCAAATTTTTTTTCAAAAATATTTCTCTCTACTTTTTACACAAACTGAACGGAATTTTCAAAAAAAATTCTCCATAATTCTCAAACGTCATGACCGTTTGCATTCCACCTGGAGGACCAAACTTTATACGATATCGTTAGAACAGGAAATTCGCCGATTATTTTCAGGTCCGTCGATTACTTCCGAACCGGAACCGGAATCGCTTTAAGCAAGTGAGAAAGTTAGTGCATTGAGTGTAAACCAGTTCAAAAAATTAGCATTTTAACAAGTAATTAGGCTTCCAACTGGCTATGTTCCAAAACGATATTCAAGTTCTTGGTTGATCGTTTAACGGAACCGAACATCGATCTTATTAACCGTGTAGGCCTAAATATTTTGTCTTAAGTAGCTTATCGGTAGACCTAACCTATCAGTTCCAGCTGCAACGTATTCCATTGAAATGTCTGTACAAAGTACTGGAGAATTAGGCGAAGATGGAATAAATTAGGAAATAATTTTGAAGATTATATCTGTGATGTTAACAGAGATATCAAGCGTCTTGCGTGTGAGCACTCTTGGTTGTGGTTTCGGAATCTGTGGAACCTGTCGGCAATCTTGGAACTATTCACAATAAGATTGATGTTATTTAACAGTACACAATGAGCTTTATAAATAAGAGGAAGCAAAAGCTTTAATTAACAAAGTCTGAAGCATATCCTTCAATTGATATGAATAAAAATATCAATAAAAACTTTAGAATAAAAGCAAATCCTTCTTTTGCTGATCCGTTTGCTTTTGTCTGTAGTAAATGGTTATGAGTAAAACCGATCATTTACTCTAAATGAGAACTAAATACTTTCACAATAATGAATCTAGTCAGTATTAGATTAACATGTGAAAATAAATGCTTATGTTCAATTTTCCTTCTTTCCTTGTTAAAATATTAACATGCATCATGCTTTTCATTTTATGAGTGCACAAATTTATGTTGATAGTTATAGTAAAAGGTCAGTTGTTTTATATTCATTCGTAACGATCAGCTGATTTCATTGAACAGCTGATAGGCTATAATAAGTATTAGGTTATGTTGTTAAAAATAAGCTATGTTATAGTAAAAGATCAGTTGTTTTATATTAATTCGTAACGTAACGATCAGCTGATTTCATTGAACAGCTAATAGGCTATACTACGTTTTAGGTTATGTTGTTAAAGCTAGCTATATTATAGTAATAGATCAGTTGTTTTATATTACTTCGTAACGATCAGCTGATTTCACTGAACAGCTGATAGGCTCTAATATGTTTTAGGTTATGTTGTTATAACTTAGCTGTGTTAAATTGTCGTGTTTTCGAACAAATAATCGTAATTAAAATAAAAAGGAAGAGAAAACACGATACATGATTTTTATTTTTGTTTCTATAATATAAATTAATTTTTAATTTAAAATTCCGATTATTGGTTGTCATATGATGCAACTGTTGCAACAATGCACAATAACATACTGTTATCCTTTATCAGGTAATTTTGACAGTTATACCAATCGACAGAAAATTAAACAGTTATAAAAATTACTTAAGGTTTTCTTAAAGATTACTTAAAAATTAATCCGGAAAAGCGTAAGTAATTACACAACGAACGGGGGAAATAGATTTAATTTTCTACTACAATAGAAGTGACTTAGTACGTTACTGAAGGTGAATTAAGAAAAATTATATTTTTGAAATGTTGAATAAAATTTTACCATGTTTGAGTTATAGTATATTGTAAACTTTATTTAGTAAAAAAAGTGAAAGTATTGGGCCTTTCTTTACTGTAAACAATACAATAAACACGTAGATGAATTATTAGTCCACGTCTTTGGACTAACGATATGTACTTTTTATATCAATACATTAATAGAGTTTAAAAAGATATCGTATCTCAATCGAAAATGGACTGCGATACACATTTTAACCTTTAAGAACTACAAAACCTATTCAGCGATTTATGGTGACAGTTTAACTGAAGTAGTATAATTGAAAAGGTTTTTAGATAAAGGAAATAGTTACGTTCTTATTGTTCCCTGGGAAACACGAATTCCTTTGACCGATTCTAATGTTCAGACTGAAGCTACCATCTACCGGCAACTATGCCTAATTAACACGTAAAGACAAACGTATCATGTAGGGCCTACCTACAACATCCAAACACTTTCAAACATAGGCTAACCTGAAAATGTTTTTAAATAACACTGTAGGACCTATACACTTTCAGCAATCAATTTAAGAATTTAAAAGAGGTTCAAATGAAAATCTTAATGCATCATCAACAACAACAACAATTATAAATTAGAGCTACAATTACAATTTCCCAAAAATGTTGGTTCTCAACTTTTCAGTTGGTTAAAAAACTGAAAATCAATTTATCACATTTCTCTCAAACTTTGATCAGAAATAAAGGTTCATAACTGATGTCAGTGTACAGTTTTCCTTATCTCAAATATTTTATACTTACTCCTATCCTCTTATACTATGTCATAAAGAAAACGGACTGAAGCCCAAGCAGTGTCAAATTGCGATATAAACGTACTAGAATGGTAATCCTTAACGAGAGTTTTGAAAGCGCTCGCTGCAGGTGTCATATTGTGGCAAAGTGTTCAACTGCTTAGATAGATAATAGTACTGTTTATTTTCTTTAACGTCTCCACCCTGTCCTTGCAGCTTGTAGCGTTCCTAGCGGCAGATAATATAACTACTTGAACTTTTTCATCTGGTATCGAGCACGCTTTTTATAAGCGTTTACTTCTAGTACGTCTATATTTCATGGTTGAGGGTAATAATGTACTCTTTGAAGCACAAATGTGGAGCCTTCTGTACTGATGAACTGGTTCTTTGCAAAGAATGATTCCTTTTACTGAACAGATTCGTTCTAAAGAAAGATATTTTAGATTGTTCTTCAAAATTAACCATTAGGCAAAGAAATCGTGATTATCGCTGTAGTTCTTTTGTGTTGTGTTCAGCTAATTTTCTGTGATATTATCATGTTAAGTGTGATAATTGCTACTTATAATAAGTTTTGTTTAAATATTTATTTAAGCTAAGTTTTATATCTACTGCAGGCCTAAGTTAAACTTTTTATTTCATCTGTCAATTTATCGTAACTCTTTTATGGGCGAAATTCAAAGAACTGAGAATTTTCTTATGGGATCAAACGTATGAAATCGTTAGATTTGTTTTACACTAATTCTGTAACATGATCGGTTATAGTGATTAATTATTTTTCACAGAACTTGTAGGTTATAAGAAATCACATCAGTGGTGATATTTCTAGTATTTACACAATCGTTCTTTTTCTGTTCCAAAACTCATGTAAAAGGGATAAAGAATTGTACTTGGGAGCAAGGAAATAGAATTTGCTAGGTAAGTCCTTCGTAGAGATCGGTTCAGCCCTCTTCTCCACACCCCGAGAGAACTACCTGACCTAACTTGGCCTCCGGTCCGCACTAAAGAGTTAAGGATTAAATTATTACACTCTTTCCAAGCAGTTTAGGCTCCAGTCATACACCCATGACCAAAAACTGATTAACCGGTCATAACGAGGGAAGAGTTTACTAGTTAAGTTGTTGGGGAGAACGGTTCAACCCTCTTCTTCTCCCCACCCCGAAGGTAACTACGTGACTTATTTGGGCTCCGGTCCATCAATGAGAGGATTAAATTATTACGTTCCTTTGAACCTGCTTTGGCTCCAGCTTTACGCCCACAACCATAAATTGATCCTCTAACTAGGAAATAGAGATTTTGTTTGTTTGCTGCTTATACCAATTAGACGAATGATGACGAGGGATCAGGATGAAGAAACTGTAGTCTGGAATTTATGAACTCGAGGTGCGCAAGATCAGAGACGCGGCAGACTGACCGGAGGCTTGCTATTTCAGACACGCCAAGCCGGACTTAAATCTTATAAACCGATTTTACGGGTTGCATGTAGCTCTAAAGCGTGTACTTGCTTGTGGGTAGTTAAGAACTGTTTAAACTTTGAGCAAATACAGAATTTTTGTCATTTTTGTTGAGTTTTTGTCAAGAACTTAGCTTCTTCCAATAGAAATACGTTAAAAATAGTTGAGGCAAACATTTAAAAAACAGCTTGAATGTACAAAAAAATAATTATTTTGATATGTGACTTCTAAGAACAATTTCCATATTTTAAGGTGAGAAGTAATAACAATAAACTTTCAATATGTTACAACTATTTCATTTACTTTTCAATTATAAATAGTAATTATAAACAGCGAATTACAAAAGTACAGAAATCACACTGCATTAGGATATGGCACTACCTATAACGTTCCCCGTAGGGTAAATCCTTACGGTTTACCTTTATTAACGGTTACTTTATTTAAGGTTCTCTAAAAGGTTACTTTATTTATGGCTCCCTAAACGATTTTTGTATTTAACTCTTCCTTAACGATTTCTTTACTTAAAGCTTCCTTAACGGCTTCTTCACTTAAGGCATCCTTAATGGTTTCTATACATACGGCTTCCTTAAAGATTTCTTTACTTAAGGCTCCCTAAATGGTTTCTTTCCATTAAGGCTTCCTTAACGTTTCTTTACTTAAGGCTTCCTTAACGGCTACCTTCACTTAAGGCTTCCTTAACGGTTACTTCACTTAAGACTTCCTTAACGGTTTCTTCACTTAAGGCTTCCTTAATGGTTCCTTCAATAAGGCTTCCTTAAAGGTGTCTTCACTAACGGCTTCCCTTAACGGTTTCTTCGCTAAAGACATCTTAATGGTTTCTTTACTTAAGACTTCTTTAACGATTTCTTTACTTAAGGCTTCCCTAACGGTTTCTTTACTTAAAAGCTTCTTAACGGTTTCTTTATTTAAGGCATCTTGAAAAACATTTATGATAATTAGGCTTAAGGTTAAGAATTACTTCAATTATTCCTTTAGGAAGCGCTTGTTCTGACAAATTGTGAAATATCACAAATTTGTTTGTGAAAGGGATGTTTTAAGAAAGGTGCTGTGGAAGTGAGACAGACGTTATTGCTTGTTATTAGTTTGCTCCACAAAGTAGCTGTCATAACTTTCTAAGCAGACGGTGGAACATAGTTTTGACTGTTGAAGTAGCTCGCACTTGTCTTTCTTGTTTGTTCATTCTCTCTTACCTGGCGACAAGCCCCGCCCAAACTGACTCTCTCCGCCAATAAGAGGAAGGCATCGTGAATGACATTGCGTAGTCTCACATTAGGCCCGAGGCAGTATCACTCAAGCATCAAGTCCAAGCATGAATTCCATCTATTGACTTTTTTTAATGTAATACATTATTGTAATGTAATGTAACACTCGAAGTGGTGATTGCACCATCCCGCATTCCTCTTTATAATATAATATTATGTAGAGCCTATTATCAATGCTAATCTGCTTACACTTCGACCTCGTATCGCTTAGCCTATTCGCCTATAATTTGTTGACCGAGCGAAGCGAGATTTTTTTTCAATTCGACCAATCGACATTCGGTTTACATGTATGTTTGTGTTGTTACGTAGTGTTGGCCAAATGCTTCAACCGATTATTTTGAAATTCGGTGCGTAGGTACCTTGAATCAAGCCCAAACGACGAGTGTGTAAGTTTTTCCTCCATTCACTTCAGTTTCAAGATAGCGGCCTTTGATTTAACGAAGAAGAATGTACGCAGTTTGGCCAAACTCACTGACCGATTGTTTAGAAATTTGGTACGAAGGTACCTTGTATAAATCCCAAGTGACGTATAAGTAGGACTTTTTCTCAGTCACTTCCGTGACAAGATACGTCCTCTGCTTTAAAAATAACGAGTGTCTTTGCTGGCTGTTTCTTGTAATACTCGCTGAACGGCAAAACCTATCATAATTTTGACCGCTTCATGAAGAAAGAGCATACAATTTCCAATCAAGTTGCCTAGTAACACTTTTCTAAGTATTAATATTACCGGAAGTTGAACTGGAAGTAGAAGTTGCAAGCGCATCAAAACGCTGTTGTGGAACGTTTGCCAAAATAAAATTAGGAATATAGGCCTACTGCGAGGTCTATTGTCCTTTGAACTACTATTATTTTATTTTTCGCTTCATCAGACGTCTCTTTAGTTATTGTTAACTACAATAACATTTTTAAAATGTTGTAAATTTTTAAATTATTTTTTTAACCTAAAGACTGTATTCATAAATGTTTTTCAAGAAATCTTAAATAAAGAAACTTAAGGAAGCGTTTAACTAAAGGAACCGTTTAGAAACCTTTAAGTGAAGAAAACGTTAAGGAAGCTTTAAGTAAAGAAACCGTTGAGGAAGCCTTAAGTAAGAAACATTTAAGGACGCTTTACTTTACTTTACTTTAGTAAAGTAACCGTTAAGGAAGTCTTAAGGTTTACTCTACGGGGAAAATTATAGGTAGTGCTATGGCCAAATGCAGTGTGATTTCTATACTTTTGTACTTCGCTATTTATAACTTCTATTTATAAATGAAAAGTAAAGGACATAGTTTTAACATATTGGAAGGTGTATTGTTATTACTTCTCACCTTAAAATATGGAAAGTTCTTAGAAGTCATATCTCAAAATAGTTATTTTTTCTACATTCAAGCTGCATTTTAAGGGTTTGCCTTAACTGATTTTTAGCGTATTTCTATTGGAAAATAAGCTATTGGAGGTGACATCATCGTCTCAGACCCGGGACCTTGAAATAAATGTCAATCCTGGCTTTTAGATCACTTTTTGAGGGTGTCGTTAAAATGTTTACATATATGTATGTGTAGTGTGTGTGTGTTAGTCCGATTGGTTTCAATCTTGGTACAAAAATCGATTTTTATAATACAGTAGCTTGGACAAGTTCGTTAACCAACAAAAAATTGTTCAACTGCTAAAAATAACTTTAAATATTAAAAAATTCGTAATTATTTTATTTAAAATATTTTTGAAAATCTGATGTCACCATTTCAGCGATAAGCTAATCAGCGATACAATCAGCCATTTCAATCACTTAATCAGCGATACAACTGCGTAATTCGGCGCAATGAATTTTCAAAATTCGTTGAAATTAAGAAATGACATTTTTTTTTAATGCTATTTACGATATTGAAATCAAAGTATTGAAAATTCGCTTCTATCACGTCAGCGTGACAGTTGGGTGCTACGATTATTTTAATTTAATATAAAACATGGTGCGCTTAAGCTAAAGATAGTAATTTAAAAAAAAATTAAAATTTCAGCTCCTCATGTTACAGTAAGTGCTGAAAATTTGTACTTAGGGTATTACAGAAAGAAAGCTGTACAATAGGCTAGTTAGCCTTCTCCAAGTTGGCATTCAATATAAGCCCTAACGAACACGTCTCGTAACGTCGAATCAAAACGGGTTTTACGGATTGCGTTGCAACCAGTTTAGTTGCGAATAGGAAGACCTTTGTGGAAAAGTTGTACGGTTTTTGAGAAAATTCCATTTTTCGAGTTTTTATTAGCGTATGTTTGTAGTTAATTAATATTTATAGAAGTTATATTTTATAGAATAATTAGCCTATCAGTACCTATAAAGCGTCGCATGTGAAATTCAAACGTTATCACCATGAAAGACCGTTAAAGATATCTTAAGAAAATTAACCGTTAAGGAAGCCTTAAGTATAGAAACCGTTAAGGAAGTCTTAAGTAAAATAACCGTTAAGAGAGTCTTAAAAAAATAACTGGTAAGGGAGTCTTAAGTAAAGACACCGTTAAGGAAGCCTTAAGTAAAAAACCCGTTAAGGAAGCCTTAAGTAAAATAACCGTTAAGGAAACCTTAAGTAAAGCAACCGTTAAGGAAGCCTTAAGTAGAGAAGCCGTTAAGGATCTTTACTTAATAAATACAGTAGAAATTAAATAGAAGTGAAGCCATCTTAATAAATAGAAGTTAAACAGAAGCAAAGCCATCTTAATAAATAATAATTTCCATACGGTTCATTACCCGCTATTAGTTGAGATAAAATTTTGTTCGACATCTCATTTTTAAAGTATTGTAGCCCTTTATGAATATGTGGTCCACTTTTCATGTATATTGAACGGTACGAATAAAATTGAAGGAAATGACTCCACTACTACCCATTGTGTAAAATGTAACCCAATCGGTCGTTTATTCGTTAATACTGGTAATAACACTTCGAAATGTTTTTGACACTCTAGATTGTGTCACATCACGTTCCTCACCGGATCAGTTATATAACGCAAACATATTTTTATATTTTGTAATAAAGAGAGATCCCCATCTCGAGTCTCTTAATCAGTGCCTAGATACCTGTTTGTTAAACCACTCCACGTTTCCACGTTCTGTTCTTCAAACCAATATAACAGTAAGTGAAGAACTTGATTTATGTTGAACACTTTGTAAACAAACATCCGCTATTGTTAAACGGTATAGGATATAATTATTATTTTTGTACAATTAAGGGGCTAAACAATAGTGACATTGATATTAAATTTCACGTTAATAACTCTTAATAATATTAATATAATATATAGTTATTTGTTTGTATGTAACATAATCGATATTATATTTAATAGTAATAAATACATACATTTTAACGATCCCCTCAAAAAGTGATCTAGAGGTCATGATCAGCGCTCATTTCAAGGTACCAGGTCTGTACCTTACTATGATGACAGCTTTAATAGTTCTTTCTTAATGGAAATTCGCTAATAAATCCTCATTGTTGTTAGTATTTTAAAAAGCTTTTCATCCTCCAACTGTGAATTTGTTGTACACCACGTTTATTACGCTGACTTGAGTTATGGATCTTCATATATGTTGACAAAATCTTTGCCAATATTATTATGCTGTCAATTCAAAGGAAGTTTTAATTGAGAAAGTTATCAGTTTCAAGAATGTTTGAATTAAGTATGTCGTCAGTTCAAAGAAAGTTTGAATTGCTTATGTTGTCAAATTAATGAAAGTTTAAACAGGAAATTTAATCAGTTTGAAGAATGTTTATAGTTACATAGATGGTCAGTTTCAAGAATGTTATAGTTGTGTATATGGTCAGTTTCAAGAATGTTTGAATTAAGTATGTCGTCAGTTCAAAGAAAGTTTGAATTGCTTATGTTGTCAAATTAATGAAAGTTTAAACAGGAAATTTAATCAGTTTGAAGAATGTTTATAGTTGCATAGGTGGTCAGTTTCAAGAATGTTAGCCTATAGTTGCGTATATGGTCAGTTTCAAAAATGTTCTAGTTGCATAGATAGGCAGTTTCAAGAATGTTATAGTTGTGTATATGGTCAGTTTCAAGAATGTTCTAGTTGCATAGATGGGCAGTTTCAAGAATGTTATAGTTGTGTATGTGGTCAGTTTCAAGAATGTTCTAGTTGCATAGATGGGCAGTTTTAAGAATGTTCTAGTTGTGTATATGGTCAGTTTCAAGAATGTTCTAGTTGCATAGATGGGCAGTTTCAAGAATGTTCTAGTTGCGTATATGGTCAGTTTCAAGAATGTTATAGTTGCGTATATGGTCAGTTTCAAGAATGTTATAGTTGTGTATATGGTCAGTTTCAAGAATGTTCTAGTTGCATAGATGGGCAGTTTCAAGAATGTTATAGTTGTGTATATGATCAGTTTCAAGAATGTTCTAGTTGCATAGATGGGCAGTTTCAAGAATGTTATAGTTACATAGATGGTCAGTTTCAAGAATGTTCTAGTTGCATAGATGGGCAGTTTCAAGAATGTTATAGTTGAGTATATGGTCAGTTTCAAGAATGTTCTAGTTGCATAGATGGGCAGTTTCAAGAATGTTCTAGTTGCATAGATGGGCAGTTTCAAGAATGTTATAGTTGCGTATATGGTCAGTTTCAAGAATGTTATAGTTGCGTATATGGTCAGTTTCAAGAATGTTATAGTTGTGTATATGGTCAGTTTCAAGAATGTTCTAGTTGCATAGATGGGCAGTTTCAAGAATGTTATAGTTGTGTATATGGTCAGTTTCAAGAATGTTCTAGTTGCATAGATGGGCAGTTTCAAGAATGTTATAGTTACATAGATGGTCAGTTTCAAGAATGTTCTAGTTGCATAGATGGGCAGTTTCAAGAATGTTATAGTTGAGTATATGGTCAGTTTCAAGAATGTTCTAGTTGCATAGATGGGCAGTTTCAAGAATGTTCTAGTTGCATAGATGGGCAGTTTCAAGAATGTTATAGTTGCGTATATGGTCAGTTTCAAGAATGTTCTAGTTGCATAGATGGGCAGTTTCAAGAATGTTATAGTTGTGTATATGGTCAGTTTCAAGAATGTTCTAGTTGCATAGATGGGCAGTTTCAAGAATGTTATAGTTACATAGATGGTCAGTTTTAAAGAATGTTATAGTTGTGTATATGGTCAGTTTCAAGAATGTTCTAGTTACATAGATGGTCGGTTTCAAGAATGTTATAGTTGTGTATATGGTCAGTTTCAAGAATGTTCTAGTTGCATAGATGGTCAGTTTCAAGCATGTTATAGTTACATAGATGGTCAGTTTTAAAGAATGTTATAGTTGTGTATATGGTCAGTTTCAAGAATGTTCTAGTTGCATAGATGGTCAGTTTCAAGAATGTTATAGTTACATAGTTGGTCAGTTTTAAAGAATGTTATAGTTACATAAATGGTCAGTTTCAGGATAATATTAATAATCACATCAGCATAATAATATTTTGAGTTATTATGCTGATATTCCAGCTTTCGTCGATAGCTTCGAACTAGATCTTGCTGGAGAAATAATTGTGAAAAAGTGCGCGCGCGCGCGCGCGTATGTGTGTGTGTGTGTGTGTGTATAAGAGAGAGAGGGGAGGGGAGAGGGAGGGGGAGGGAGAGAGAGAGAGAAGGCCCAGTACCAAGCAGGATAGACCTTCTGGACGTTACCGTGATGGAATTCGCTAATATCAGTGTTTTTAAAACGTTTTGAGTTAGTCACTAACCGAGGGTGTGGGCTTCCGTCGCGGGGGCAGTACTCAAGGCCTAATAGCGGACGTCGGGGGCGGAAAGGCAAGACTGCGTGGCGGCAGATGTCTCAGTTATTATCTTGATCTTGTGGGTATGCTGCTTATCAGACTACAGATAAAAGACACTTATTATATATCTTGTTAAATATTTGACAGAAAAAAAGATTACCTTTAAAAAAACACAGAATCGAAGGGATATGTTTAACCTTTTAATGTAAACGGACTAGAAGTACAGCCAACACCATTATATGAGCTTGCATTATATGAGAGGCTAAAGTCCAAGTAGTTGAAATATTTAGCGATACGAACGTTGCAAGTAAAAACAGAACGTGAAGAAGACGTTTGAGAAAATAGACAGTGCTATTATCTATTTAACTGTAGTAGAACAGTATGCCGCAAGCAGTGAGTGCTCACATATCTCTCATAAGGGCATGAGTTTGTAAGGTCATAAGGGTCTGGTAGGTTTGTAATAAAAAGTTTAGCTCACCACCAAGACTTTTGAAACTTAGTA
The DNA here is from genome assembly GCA_022606455.1 of Callitettix versicolor. Taxonomy (NCBI): domain Eukaryota; kingdom Metazoa; phylum Arthropoda; class Insecta; order Hemiptera; family Cercopidae; genus Callitettix; species Callitettix versicolor. Next base: position 21,295,191 of record CM040187.1, read on the forward strand.
AGCAGTAGTAAGAAATAATCGCGGTACGCAGCTGTCTCGCTGACGTGATGGAAACGGATTTCCCTGAAGCAATTACGGGTACGAAAATATCGTAACGGCTACTATGCGGTTTCCTCCACATTCGCTATTGCTTTGAAATAGTCCGATACCTGTTTGTATTGGTAATGACATGGTAAACAAACAGCAATTAAAAACAAGTTTAAATGCTATGGAAATCACATGTAACATCTGTGCAGTTTAAACTGATACTGAGAATACACAGTAACTTTAAAACAAACACATTGTCATGACAACAATGCAACAATGTTACAAAAAACAGCTGATTATTAAATCACAAACATGCCTGCAATGAACTTTATTACAATAATGAACAAAAATTAACTGAACGGGCTTATAATCATTTTAATTTGTCACTTTTGAAAGACCTGTATATTTGTGTCCTTGTTAGCAAGCGTTTTCATGTTCGCAATTTTGATACTCAAACCTTGATTCAGCAAAATCCTTTCTACAATTTCAAAATGGCCGTATTTCTAAATCTATAAAAATTCGTACCTTTTTTTATGATATACTTTTTTTTTGAAAATCTGATTTATCTACACCATTGCAATCAGGATTTAATCGTAAATGTATTTTAAATTTTAAAAATTCATTAGGGAAATTAATTTGACGGCGGTTAGGGTTTAGCTTTTGTGTGCACAATGTAATTTTAAAGTTTAGTGCTAAATTATGCAAATTTGAACACTGATTCATTTCAAGGTCCCAGGTCTGGGTCTTACTATGTTGGCTGCTTCAATAGTCCATTTTCCAATGAAGTTTGCTAATAATTAAATGCTATACTGGAAACTAATAAACCGTAAATTACTTGTCTGCTTCATAGATGTTAATCTACGTTAGTTCTTCTCAAGTATACCATCTTTTTCTACATGCGCCTTTTGTACATCACGTCTTGAATTGGTCGAAGAAATTGATGGTAAAAAAATATACTTTTATGGAACGGGGAGTTACCGATAGAAGCGAAGATTTTGTTAATATCTTTGCTGAATGTATAATTAGTTAGAAGATATGTTTGCGAATATCTAGTTTTGTTTAAATAAATAAATACGTAAACCTAACTTAGATATTATTTTCTACGGTTATAGTAAAAGAGCAATTGTTTTAAATTAATTCGTAACGATCAGCTGATTTCATTGAACAGCTGATAGGTTATAATAAGTTTCAGGTTATGTTGTTAAAAACCAGTAAAAGATCAGTTGTTTTATATTAATTCGTAGCGATCAGCTGATTTCATTGAACAGCTATTATATAATAAGTTTCAGGTTATGTTGCTGAAAACTAGTAATGTTATAGTAAAAGATAAGTTGTCTTATATTAATTAGTAGCGATTAGCTGATTTCATTGAACATCTATAATAAGTTTTCATAATGTTGTAATGAAAAAATAATGTTATAATGTTGTTATGAAAGCTATAATAAGTTTCAGCTTATGTTGCTAACAACTAGTTATGTTACAGTAAAAGATCAGCTGTTTTATATTAATTCGATATAAATTGTACCGAGAAATCAGATTCCCAAACAACTGTGCCGTGGTTCTTGTATTTCTTCAATATCAAGTCAGTGCAGCGCTTACTTATTACTCTTAAAACTGCAATTACAAACGTAATTACCGCAAGGGCATCTGGCCGTTAGCGCTCTGCAGTGTTTAAGTGAAATTACGCTGACGGGAAGCGTTAAAACGACTTAAAGAAAAACGATCATTCAATTTGCTAAAAATAAAACTGAATGTGGTCAGACTGGATGCAAATTTAGATCAGATTAAATATAAATAAAATATCACATAACACAGCTTGCCTTGCCTCGGGCACGCGTTATGTGGAGCAGCGTTTTGCCTTCCTGGTCGCTACGCCTGATCAGTTGATCTTGTAGATCTCTCTCAGTAGATCTAAAGAAGCTGAGAATGATTTGAGAAGAAGCAAATATTTGTTAAACAGATTACGAAGGTGCTATGGGGATCATTTGCGTGATGTGATGTATGCAACCTATCTCAACTAAAATATTTCGAGTAAAAGTAAGTCAAACGAATTTCGTCTCTATTTCTGTCCCTTTCTTTTCTTCCCCCTTTTCGATAACACACGCGTATGATATGAAAACGTCGTGTTGCTTTGGTTTCGGTATTTTTCCTTAGTTGAGCAGGTTGTAACCGTTTATAATACATTCAAAATTAATATAAACGTTTGTAATAATTGTTGTTAATATTACTGGTTTTTAATAACATAACCTCAAACTTATTATAGCCCATCAGCTGTTCAACGAAATCAGCTGATCGTTACGAATTAATATAAAACAACTGATCTTGTACTATAACTACAGTAAATAATATCTAAGCTAGGATCACGTATTTATTTATTTAAATAAAACAAGATATTTATAATCGTATCTTCAATCTAATTATATATTCAACAAAGATGTCATTAACAAAAGCTTTGCTTCTGGCTTAATGGCATTTAACAATGAACTCCCGCAGGGGGGCAGACTAGCTGCACCTATTGACAGGATTTAGATGTCCCCCGAGTAACACACACACTTACACTTACAACATTATACTTACGACTTTAACACTTTACACTCACTTACATTTAGGGAGGCGATAATAGCCTCAATGTGCTTTTCGCCTTAAAGTAAAAAAAAAAAAAAATTAATTAACGCCGTTATACTACATGCCCAAACCCAGCCATTCAGTTTAAGTTTTCGTACGCCTATCTATTGCTAAAACCCACAACTGAGACTTTGAACTGAAGTGTGTGTGTGTGTGTGTGTGTGTGTGTGTGTGTGTGTGTGTGTTGTTGCGTGGGAGTGTATGAGCACGCTCACGTTAGCTATTTTAGTCCGATTGAAAAAAATTGCACAAAAATTGATTTTGATAATAGTTCGTTCAACAGTTTCCAAATGGCGGCTATTTTAAATCCGTATAATTTCTTGTCTTAAAATCGTCTTGAAAGTATAATTTCACTATCGTATCTGTGTAAAAAACTGCAAAATTAGCGTTTTGAATTTCCAAAATCCGTTGGGTTTAAGAAATTCATTTTAACGGCGGACAAGATTAATTTTATAATTTTCAATGTTACAAGCAGATTGTAAAGCTGTTTACAGTGATGAATCGGTGTCAAAAAGAGGGTAGATTGTTTCGGTAAATTCGCTTATATCACGTCAGCGATTAAACTGATTTTTTAAAGAAAAAATTACAATAAATCTCGCATAATTATAGATTATCGATTCAAAACGTCGATCATTTTGAATCTTTAAAAATCAACTTTTTTGTCTTATTACTATTTGATTTACTATCTGATTTTTTCATCATCGTAATCCGCATTAAAAAGTGCGCATTAAAAATTAGCATATAGAATTTTCAAAAACCGTTGGAATTAAGAAATTTAATTTGACGGCGGTTAGGGTTTATTTTCGTATTTTCAATGTAATTTAAAAGTTTAAAGTACTATTGTATGCTGATCGCTATAGTGAAATTGGTATTTCGATAAAGTGTATCAAAATACCTTTGGAAATTCGCTTCCATCACGTCAGCAGCGATTACATATTTATTAATGTTGTGATAGTAATTTTATAAGTGACATTACGCAAGATTAAACCATCCAATTGCTATACGTTATTCTTAATGCACAAAATGGATATTCATGAAGACTGCCTGATCGGCCCAACCACGTGGAGCATTATTCGGCCCAACCACGAGAATATTTTTCCGAAAGAATTTTTCCGAAAGAATTTTTCCGAAAAATTACAAACAAATTTTGTTCCTATACGCCACCAAGCGGATTCGCAAAAATACTGTTTCAATTTTGTTAAGCTTTTCAAGAACCAACTCAGACTTACATTGTAGGCTACTGCTAATAGAGATGGTAACGATATCACAGAACTGCTACTTTTTCACAGATAATCAAATTTCACATATTTATCTAATATTGAATGGCTGAGTTTAACTGTTACTAACTGTGAATTGTGAACTGAAATCTCCGAAATCTGTTGAACCAATCCGTGCCCCTAGTTTCTTTTATTTCAGCTTTTATTGCCGCCTCGGTGGCCTAGTTGATAGCGTACTGGTCACCCCGAGGACCCGGGTTAGATTCCCGGCCGGGTCTTGGCATTTTCATACGCTATAAATCATGCCATCATCTGCATTAGCCCGTGTGCACAATAGTCGGACGTTAAACACAAAAAAAAATTATTTCCGCTTAGATCGCGTTGTTTTGCCCTGCGCATGCGTAATCAGTTCACAGTTTGGTCCTACCTATCTACACACTAACTGTGAACTGTGAAATTTTCACAGTTCACACTTTTGTTAGTGCGGAATTACTGAAACGAGATATATATTGATATTGCTAACTGCGCGCGCACAGTTGTTTCCCGCCCAAATTTAGCGTATTGCTGGTATTATTTATTTAGTGTAGTGAATGTTTTTTCCACAAGTAGTGTTGTGTAGAAGAATAATTGTATAGAATAATTGTGTATTTGTGTAGATAAAATACCTGATTTTATTTGTTCGTTTTTTTCTGATTTATATTAGCCTATATGAAGAAGCAATAGCTACATAACAGATCAGCCAAGACATTATTTCACAGTTCACAGTTATTCACAGTTTAATTTAACAGATATGAAAAGTAGCAGTATCAATTTTCACATACAACAATATTTCACAGATAGTATCATCTCTACTGCCGGAACTTGTCCATGCACTTTGATACGTTTCGTTAACAAGTGTTCAAACTTCATTTCTTGCAGGCTGTACTCTAATTGTAAAGTGTAAATTAAACCAAACCGAAGGTTATTCTGTTATTGTCAGGGTTGGCAAGCCTGCTTTTACAAATCTAAATAAGCATGAAGGCTTCGACAAAGACATTCCATCTTCACTTGTTTCTCAACGTTGCTACGGACGTTCATTTTGTTTTTACCATTGCTTTGAATAGAACGAAACTTGATTGGCTCGATTTAATTAACAAGTCTTGTAGTTTTATTGCTATTGCGTTTCGATTCTAAACGTCCCGTAAGTTGTCCACGTGCAGTCAGGTTAGCTCTAGCAGACATTCTTGGCGGTCGCTGGAGTTCGTTACATCTTCTAACCAAGGACCGATTAAAGGGGCCGAAAGAAAAAATACAAAATACAAAATACCCCGTGCGAAATTTGGAACTATGAAAGTTTTAAGTAAACACAGCCTTTTGAATAAGTATTTCATTTTCTTTAATGGATACGAACATGTTAGTTGATTTAGTTACCCTTGAAAAGGCTACATACAATTGTCCGTGAGTAAAGACGGCATTTGGTAAATAAAATCTTGTTCTTTGAAGTGTTTGTCCCTGCGACTTGTTTATAGTGATAGCAAACGCAATTTTAATAGGTAAACTGTCGTCTAGTCAATTGAAAAGGAAATACTACACTCTAACTGTATTTTTATATTTTAATTATTATTCGTATTTTATGATGTATATATTAACAATAGATAAATGTACGATGGAGGGAGAAATCACAAATATATTTGTGTAAAAACAGTGACCAAATCATGTGTTCGGTATTCGAAATGCTTGTCCCGGCTTGTATGACGGGCAGGGATAGGGAACTGTCAGTAGGGCCACATAACATATAAGTTTAATGACTTTTAAGTAAATATTGAAATATTTTTAAGCACGATATGCAGAAAAGAGACATTTTTATTTATTTAGGGATTGTCTATTCTTGATTAATACAAAATATTCTTATTTTTTGTGATTCTGCGCATGCGCATCCAAGATCCCGTTTTGTCTATGACAGTTAAAAGTGTCTTTTATGTTAAAACTAGCTGTTACCCGTTGCGGCTTTGCCTGCAATTATAATGTAGGCTATAAAATTTATAGTCGATTTTCAAAATCAGAATAGATCATTTCATTTTAATATATTTCTATTTACAATATTATACGATTTATGGTTTTCGGCCAAGAAATATACATTTTTGCTACTCGATACTCTAAAACAGGGTCCTGTCATATTTTAATAAAATACAGTATTATTAAAAAATCACTATTATTCAATTAAACTGGAATAGTATTGTGTTTATCTCAGGTACCTAAACCGTGTTCACACCAAATTTAATCTCATTTGGTCCAGTAGTTAAAGTGTGATTGAATAACAAACAAATAAACAAAAACAAACTTTCAGAAATATAATATGATTACCTGTTAACCGTCACGGCTTTTCCCGCAATCGTAATATACATTAAAGATCACGCATCACCGTGTTAGGACCAACAACCGTGTCAGTTAGGTTATGGTGTATTTCTTTTTTAAAATAAAGGTTTTTTAACGCACCACCGTGTTAGTTAAGTTATGGAGTACTCTTTAAAAAAATTAAGGCTTTTTTCCTGCATCACCGTATTAGGCCCAACAACCGTGTCAGTTAGGTTCTGGAGTACTATTTTTTAAAAAATAAATAAAGGTGTTTTTTAATGCATCACCGCGTTAGGCTTAACAACCATGTTAGTTAACTTATGCAGTATTCTTTAAAAAAAATATAAAGATTTTTCACGCATCACCATGGCCTAACAAACGTGTCAGTTAAGGTTTGGAGTACTCTTTAAAAAAATAACGGTTTTTTTCACGCATCACCATGTTAGACTTAACAACCGTGTCAGTTAAGGTTTGAAGTACTCTTTAAAAAAATAACGGTTTTTTCACACATCGCCATAATAGGCCCAACAACCATGTCAGTTAGGATATGTGGTATTCTTTAAAAAAATATAAAGGTTTTTTTACGCACCACCGTGTCAGTTAGGAATGTAGCCTAGTATTCTTTAAAAAAATATAAAGGTTTTTTCACGCATCACCGTGTTAGGCCTAGCAACCGTGTCAGTTAGGATATGTAGAATTCTTTAAAAAAATATAAAGGTTTTTTCACACATCATCGTGTAGGCCCAACAACCGTGTCAGGATATGTCGTATTCTTTAAAAAAATATAAAGGTTTTTTCACGCATCACTGTGTTAGACCTAACAACCATGTTAGTTAAGTTACTCTATAAAAAAAATATAACGGTTTTTTTCATGCATCACCTTATTAGGCCCAACAACCGTGTCAGTTAGGTTATAAGTACTATTTAAAAAAAAATAATAAAGGTTTTTTTAATGGATCACCGTGTTAGGCATAACAACCATGTTAGTTAGCTTATGGAGTATTCTTTTAAAAAACTATAAAGTATTTTTCACGCATTACCATGGTAGACCTAACAACCGTGTCAGTTAAGGTTTCAGTACTATTTAAAAAAAATAAAGGTTTTTTTCACACATTACCGTGATAGGCCCAACAACCGTGTCAGTTAGGGTATGTAGTATTCTTTAAAAAAAATATAAAGGTTTTTCACGCATCACCGTGTTAGGCCTAACAGCCGTTTCAATTAGGTTATATAATAGTCTTTAAAAAGTAAAGGTTTTTTTTACACATCACCGTGATAGGCCTAACAATCGTATCAGTTATTATATGTAGTATTCTTTAAAAAAATATAAAGGTTTTTCACACATTACCGTGATAGGCTCAACATCCGTATCAGTTATGTTATATAGTATTCTTTAAAACATTATACAGGTTTTTTCACGCATCACCGTGTTAGGCCTAACAACCATGTCAGTTAGGATATGTAGTATTCTTTAAAAAAATATAAAGGTTTTTCACACATCACAGTGTTAGGCCTAACAACCGTGTCGATTAGGTTATGTAGTATTCTAAAAAAAATAAAGGTTTTTTTCACCATCACCATGATAGGCCCAACAACCGTGTCAGTTGGGATATGTAGTAGTCTTTAAAAAAATATAAAGGTTTTTTCACGCATCACCGTGTTAGGCCTAACAACCATGTCAGTTAGGATATGTAGTATTCTTAAAAAAATGTAAAGGTTTTTCACGCATCACCGTTTTAGGCCTAACAACCGTGTCAGGATATATAGTAGGCTATTTAAAAAAAAAATATAAAGGTTTTTTCATGAATCACCTTGTTAGGCCTAACAACCGTGTCAGTTTGGTTATGCAGAATTCTTTTAAAAAATTGGTTTCTTATCACCCAAAACCCGTGTTAGTCGTATTTTTATTGTTTTACCGATTTACAACACGTTACTGATTTTCGCCTGGTACCAATTTTGAGGTTATGTTGGTCACTTTTATTTTAGATTTTATCGTACTTCTCGTGCTTTCATATTTTGATTCTTGCTCTTGGGCACATAATAAAGCATTTTAGTAACAAAATATCGAAAATATAGGTTATGCTACACTGCATATTTACTATTTTTTCATGTAATGTAATTACACAAATATATATACTACCTTACAATTGGCACTCTGTGTAGGGATTTTTTTACATGTAATATTGAAAATTCAACACAAAGTAACAAATTAAAGTCAGTTTTGAAAAAATTTCAACTAAAATATGAAATTGTTACATTAAAAACAATAATTTTGCAATAAATAAAACACAGATTAAGATTATTAAAATAGGATTGAATCTATGTTCATCTCAGGTAACTAAATCACATGTCCAGTAAATAACTACAATTAACACATGACACAAAACTAAAAACTGATAATTATTTTGGGATGGGTAAGTAGTATAATGACGTTTTGTAAAACGGGAATAGGCCTATATGTATCTCTGATACCTAAACCATATTCGTACCAAATTTTATCTCAATTGGTCAAGTGGTTAAAGCGTGATTGAATAACAACAAACAAACAAACAAACAAACAAACAAACAAACAAACACACAAACTTTCAGAAATATAATATGAATTAGATTTTCCATAAACAATAAGCTGTAGCGCACATTTTTTTTGCAATATCAGAAGCCGGTTAAAAAATCTTTCTAAAGATACCTTATTTATGAGTCTACGAATAGTATGTGTTGAGAAAAAGGGATGTTGACTTGAGAAATAATATATATTATCCTATTTTACTTCCATACAATGGAAGTATAAGCGTAGGCTTGGAAGAAAAGGGTCAAGGAGGCATTTAAGGCCTCTGAGCATTGATTGGCGATTGGTTGGATGATTCAGTTTAAAAGAGAGCTGCCTAAGGGACGACAATTTTTGAAATAATACCTTCAAAACTAGCACTGTTAATCTGCTTTGAGACTTAAAACGCATATAAAATAAGTGTAAAAATTATTCCACTTTAGAAAAAAAATTACTTAATTTTCTTAGATTCTTAATTTTTAAAACTTTTGCAAAACTTACTCCGTTTACATACCTTCCCTCTTTAATATACCTATCTATAATTTTTTATATATAGCTGCAGTTACTCCAGTCGCTTTACCCTTACCGTTAACGCTGATCCTTCGTCCTCATTAGCCTGAGCAAGTCCAATTTTAGAGTCGAGAAAGATCTTTCTGTTGCAGTTAACGCAGGAAAAGAAGAGTGAACTAACATAAAACATCTAATCGATTAATCCTGTTCTCGACCTCAGTACAAGCATTTCAAAGTGCACAAACGTACATGTGTACATACGGACAAAGTTTACGGGATAATGTGACGGGTTTTGGAACCCTCAGTTGTCTCTGACTCTTTTCCTCGAAGGTGCAATACTTCCACTTTAAGTAAGTCAAATTGAATCTTTTACATTTTTTATTTTATTTCTTTCGTCTCGAGAGGGGCGATCGCCCCTTTGCCCCCCTTTTAATCCAACCTTGCCTTTGAGGGGTCCGAAACGCGTCACATTATCCCGATCTCAATTTTGTCCGTACGAACATATGTATATTTGCGCACTTTATAACGATTGTATTGAGGGGGGAGAACGGGATTTACACAATCAGATATTTTACGTTGGTTCTCTCTTTTCTTTCTGTGTTAACTGCAACAGCAGAAAGATCTTGCTCGACTCTAAATTTGATCAGAACTAATGAGGTCGAGGGATCAGTGTTAACGGTAAGAGTCGGCCGTAAATGCGGTTATACGCAAAAATTTACGGATAGGAATATTGAAAAGAGGGGAAATAAAAGCATGTTTTCTTTAGTACAACTTCTGTTTCAGAATGAGTGTCATAAATAATAATAAGCTAATAAGAACTACAGTTCTTATAAGAATAATAAATAAATAAATAACAATGTAAAAAAATGATTTTTTTCTAAAATGGAGTAAATTTTTACTTATTTTATATCCGTTTTAAGTCTCAAAATGGCTTAACAGCGCTAGTTTTTTAAGGTATTATTTCAAAAAATTTCATCCCCCAGGAAGGCCTTCTTGTAAGTTTAATCATCGAACCAACCGCCCACAAAACCGCATTAATCCGTCAGTACTTCTAAGTGTATACAATACGGTTTCCCAAAGAGCGAACGTATTTTAAATATTTTATCTGTTCCAAATTTAAGGCGTCTGCTTAGCGTCGACTACTGAGAGAGGCATGTTGTGAGGGCGGGGCTCTGTTAACACAACACGCTGTTTACAAAAATCATTGCCCGTTCGCCGATGCATCGGAAAATGTATTCAAATTGGTTTGGGATTGCGCCAATTTGGATTACATTCCTGCGTACTGCCAACTATCTCTGGAAATTCCATACATTTAGATTTCTCGGTACACAGGCCGTCATGTTTGTTTGGTTCGCAGAACGGCTTAATAAACTATCGGTAGTTTGCATACGTTATACGTTTTCTGTGATCAACAAAAGCTTTCTCAGAAAACTTCAGACGCAGTATCTGGGCTTCTTTAAAGTTGCATTGGTGTTTCGATTCCTTTTCTAATTGCTTTTGTTTTGTTAAAATATTTTGTTCACACGTTTCTTTTGAAATTTCCACCAGCGTAACGTATTTGAAATATCTTCACCAATAATGCGCGCGGTACTCCGCGAAGTCTTGTTGCGATAATTTCCGACCGGGCTGTAACTAACCACAGCTTACATAAATACACAGTTAATCAACTCTGAAACCTAATCTCTGCAAATATGCCCTGACAAAATGGCGGATCGATGTGGACTTTGATAGCTAAGCACTCGACACATCACGCCGGCAAAGCAGAATGCCGAGTATACTCGGAACTGCCTAAAGGTCAGGTATTAATTGTTTAGGTTGCCAGGCAGGATGTAATTAGAGGCGGAAGCCGACAAGGAAGACCACCGGAGTCCTAACCAAGCCCTCCAGCGCTAAAACCAATTTTGAGAAACATTTTTAGCTTTTAAAGTGGTATTCCTCTGCAAGTTTGCATTTAAAAAAGGTATGACAATTGTAGGGATGCAGGAGTTGAGATAACTAGCCGGCAATGTCGAGAAATACATTCTAATTACTGTTCGGTTTAGTACTAACAGGTAGCGTAGCAATATAACGTTCTTTGTACGGTTTAGTACTAACAAGTAGCGTAGCAATACAATGTTCTTTGTACGGTTTAGTACTAACAGGTAGCGTAGCAATAAAACGTTCTTTGTACGGTTTAGTACTAACAGGTAGCGTAGCAATACAACGTTCTTTGTACGGTTTAGTACTAACAGGTAGCGTAGCAATACAACGTTCTTTGTACGGTTTAGTACTAACAGGTAGCGTTGCAATACAACGTTCTTTGTACGGTTTAGTACTAACAGGTAGCGTAGCAATACAACGTTCTTTGTACGGTTTAGTACTAACAGGTAGCGTAGCAATACAACGTTCTTTGTACGGTTTAGTACTAACAGGTAGCGTTGCAATACAACGTTCTTTGTACGGTTTAGTACTAACAGGTAGCGTAGTAAAACATTGTTATTCGTGTGGTCTGGTACTAATAGCGTAGCAATACAAAGTTTCTCTTATGTTTTAGTACCAACAGCTGTCGTGGCAATACAACGTTACTCGTACGGTTTAGTAAGAACTTAATAAAATATCGTTATTGTTACGGTTTTGGTGCTAGTACGTAGCGTTACACAACATAATTTCACAGTGCCAATAGTACATTTTAGAATTGAGATGAAGCACAGCATCCTTCCGAACAGTTTAGTGAGCAAAACGTCCTCAATAATTGACAGAGCGAAGCGAAATCTCTGTTTCAATTCGACTGTTCGGCATTTTGTGTGTATGTTTGCTTGTTACGCATTTTTGGCCAAACGCATTAACTAATTGTTTGGAAATTTGATACGGAGGTACTATACATAAAGCCAAAATGTAAGTGTAACATTAGTTCCTATTTACTTCCGCTTCAAAATGGCGGCCTCGGATTAATGACGAGTGTACGCAATTAAACCAAACGCATTTGACGATTGCTTCGAAATTCAGTACGGACGCAACTTGTATAAAGCCCGAAAGACGTATGTGTAAATTTTTTTTCCATTCACTTCCGTTTCAAGATGGTGATTCCGATCCAACATTGAGAGTGCAGTTGCTGGTTATTTCTTACAGTACGGCAAAACTAATGATGACCGCTTTACGGTGAAACAGCAATTTCCAGTAATGTTGGTCCAGTAACATTCCGCGTAAATATTACGTTAAATTGGCGGAAAAGTTAAGTCTCTGTACATTAATTAAGAATACACTGCGATGCCTGAACTACTAGTAAATAACATTGCAGCAGGTTAATCAAACATTCTTGTGACTCAATTTTTCAGTTTTATTTTACAAAACTCGTATTTTATAAAAGCTGTGCGTTTGTTTGTTTTTTTATTAAATCGTTACTGCGTGCAAAGACAAAGTGAATCAATTAAACATGTTCAGCCTGAATGTATCGCGGGACAATGAGCTTGCAATATTCCCTGCACGCGCTGCTCCGTTCCGATAAACCATGCGCTCACAATGGCTACTTCTCAATGAAGCGTTTTCATTCATCTTCTTGCAGACAGTGTGTCTGTCCGTCTGTCAACGAGGACTAGTTTTTAACCGTTCGCAAACGTCTTCAATTCTCTTCTAGTTACTTGTTTTTTTTTTATGAAATAAGTCCTTTATTCAGCATGCTGCTATTTCTTGTAGTTCTTGTCACGCCGAACCACCGATCGAAGTTTCAAGAACTCGCAGTAAACGCCATCTTTTTGATTGATTGTTGATCAGCTGATCAACAGATGTACTGGTAGGTTCAGCCTAACCGAACACCTGGTCGACAAATTTACATTATTTCATCTTATAGGCCTAGTCGCGCGGAATGTCATTCTGAATATTAAATAAATGGTAGCCTATGTTTCAACATTGTAGATTAGGCCTACAGCTTGAGTCTGGAATAAACAGCCCGCAGCTACGCAGAGTCGAAGGTAATCCAGAATCCAGAGGAAAATGTGTTGAAACTCATCAAGGTTCTGCAGGCTTGTTTATTGTTTGATTTAGCGATATTCTGTTGTCCTTTGTTCGATTAACAGACAGGCGGGCCGATTCATGTGTTTGCGGAAACGCAAGAAAATAGCCTACTGTTTTATAGTGTTTATAAGACAATTCCTTTCAAAGTTCAGGAAAATACAAATACGCATACACTTTGTAAAATTGTTTATTAAAAAAAAGTAAATAAAAATATGCTTTCTGTTAATTTAGTTCGTACACTTAAAATACGATTTGGAGGCAAAGGTAAACACAAACACACACACACACACGAGCGCGCGCGCGTAGGCTATATATATAATAATTATAATTATTATATATATATATATTAGTCGTTTCAACCAGTTTAAACGGGATAGGGTTTTAACTAATGATGAAGTAGTTTAAACTACTTGCCATAGTGGGATAATGGAATTAACAGATAGTGAGAAAGATATGCATAATACATAATACGTAATGCGTAATACGTAATACGCAATATACAATACAGAATACATAATACGTAATACACAATACACAATACGTAATACATAATGCATAATATTACGTAATACGTAATACATAAAACAGTAATACCATATATACAACACTAATTGAATTATTTACACTTAATTTAATATACAATTAAAAACGATACTGTTGCAAAAACATTTAAAACTCTAATAAAAAAAATAACATACATCACTTAAACCACTTTAAAAAAATAAACACCCACTTTTATGCAGTATTCAGAAGCAGTATAGTGATTTTGTACCTACTATACAAAAAAATAAACTACAGTTATGAATAAACAAAATTAAAAATAAATAAATAAAAATATTAAAAAACATTAAAATAATTTATAATTATGCATAGTACTATTAGGATCTCAAAATAAAGAGCGATGGAAAATAAGAAAGGAACGTAGAAAATGTGGTGTCAGAAGAGAGGAGTGTATGGAGGTAGGAAAGATGATATAACGAAAGAAAGATAGGTAAGAAGCGAATGAGGACGAAATTAACGGGAGAAAGAAACGTGGAGAATGGGATAGAGAAAGGAAATCAACGTGGAAAAAGAGATATGGGGATAAGAAAAGGGTGAGAGAAGGAAAGAGAAAGAGAGAGATATAGGAAATGAAAGAGAGGGAGAAATAAACACAAAAAAGTGGGAGAAGATGAGATGAATGGCGGTAAGGAGGGGTTAGAAGTTGGTAAAAAGAATGGATGAGGGAGGAAGAGTGAGAGAGAGGAAAAGAGAAGAGAAGAGAAAAGAGAGAGAGAGAGAGAGAGAGAGAGAGAGAGAGAGAGAGAGCTGTATTATTTTTATTATTTTAGCTCAAAAAGTTAAAGGTATTTTTAACTTAAAATGTTGAACACATTTCCTGCTTATTTTATTTTTTTTTCTTAACTGTTGTGCAACTTAAAATAAAAAAACTTCAGATTCAAACTTCTAATGAAAACATTTTTAAAATTTAATAAACTAAAATACTTTTTGTATGCAGAAAATTAGATTGTAAAAACAATAAAATCCAAGTTATAACAATTGACGAAAAAAACTTGAAAACAATATTTTGAAATCAGACTTAGCTGTCAAATTTGAATAATGTGGGCAATGACTTACATGCAATTTGAAGCCACGTTTTTTGACGTTAATCATAAAAACGTTTCTGAAATTTACAAAAACAAAGAAAATTTAATTAAAATTTGTAAAACAATAAGCCCAGCGAATCAGTTGCTTGTCGATTAACGCCTTCTAATTTTAGAGTTTCCAATGTCAGTTACTTTCAACTTGCCAAGTGGGAATATTGGAAGTAAGAGATAGGCTATTGGGAACGTTAGAATTGGAGAGAAATCTACACACAACTGATTCGTGTAAAAAGGAACTCTTGTTCAAAATTGTTAGCTCCGTAAAACCAAAACTGGAGTAAAGCTAAACAGGACGACTTTTAACGAGTTAGCAAAACTGCTCACGTTCTATTAGAGCAGGGTTTTAGCGAATTAATAAAATTACTCAGGTTTTATCAAGACAGGGTTTTAACTAGTTACCAAAACGACTCACAGTTTATCAGGGCAAGGGCTTAAACTAGTTACAACTATTTAGGTTTTATTAATGCAGAGGTTAATTAAGTAACTAAACCTACTGAGTATTTACCTGGGTAATATTTAAACTAGTTACCAAAACTAGGGTTTAACAGGGTATGGTTCAAACTAGTTATCGAAACTACTCAGTGTTTATCAAGACAGAATTTAAACTATTTACCAAAACTACTCAGTATTTATCAGGACAGGGTTAGTTAACAAAACTAGTTAACAAAACCTCTTATAATGTTGAGAATAAAGTTAAATAAACAACGTTTATAATGGGTCATTTCTCTCATCGAATAATGCAAGTAGACTAATCACTTGGTATTCCAAATTAGAGTTGTTCTGGTACGCACTCATTTTACTGGTAATGTTCGTCCATTCCAGTTAAAAATGAATTTATAACCGATTATCATAACTCGGGCAATCGCGAGATTTGCCACGTTTTATAATTTTCCAACTACGGCGAAATCGGCACACATATTCTTGGGAATGTGTGCACAAGAAGCAGGCTTACTCTACACGCAGCGCTTTAGTTACCGCCGTCGTTACACGAGGCTGTGCCCTTGGGGCGTGCTATTTAGTACTTCATTCATAAAAGTGTAGCCCGGTTATTTACAAGTGCTTTTAACAGGGAAGATCTGGGCAAGATAAGACACTCCCTTCCTGCGGAGACAAATGTGTTTTCGCAGGTACGGTATTGTACTGTATTGTAAGGAATGTTACTGGACACGCCGGCACGTTCACAGTTCAAACATTATCGGCGCACAAACTTTCTTTTACATTCCAGTAAATTGTTTGAACACAGCGCCTTACACAAAACTTATACTTCATTTGCGCCCAAAAAATCTATTCGTAATTCGAACGAAAAATCGGCACGATTACTCGAATACGTACGGGTCGCTACCACCCTGAATTTAGTTCGGAAAGTTGTCGTCAAAAAGTTGTATCGCTGACGGGATAGAAGCGAATTTCAAAAAGTAACATTTTTATTGTAACCATTTTTTTGAATTTCACCATTATAAACATCGTTAAAATCTGCAAATTTTAGCATTTTAGACTTTCAAATTGCTTAAAACTACTAACCCCCATGAATTTAAATTTCTTAATATCGATTGATTTTTGAACGCTGTTTACCACGGTGAAATCAGATTCTAAAAAAAATTGTAAGATGAAGAAGTTATGAATTTTAAAAGATTTTAATCTTTGTCAACAAATTTTGCTTGTTAACGAACTTTTCCAATCTGTTAGCGAAATCGATTTTTGTGTCAAAATTGGACTGAAATTGCAAATGTGAGCGTGATAACACACATATATGAAAACATGTATAAAAATTTCATCGACCTTTTTAAAAAGTAATCTGGAAGTCAGTATGAGCGCTCATTTCAAGATTCCAGGTGTGGGTCCTTTCTCGTTGGTTGCTCAGGTTTGCAGCCAATGGAAAATAAATAGTTACTTGAGTGTTTTACGAAGTAATTAAATATGGGGAAAAGTGAATCCCAATCCCACGGGGGGTGAGAAAAATGGCAAATAGAAAATCTAGCATTTATACGAATATCTGAATATTTAATACAACAAGATTTCGGTGAAGCAGCTGGGTTGAGTAGCTGATGGAATTTATGATTACACATTACCACGCTCCTCTACTGCTACATACCCTCACTCCTCTACTGCTACATACCTCCAATCCTCTACTGCTACATACCCTCACTCCTCTACTGCTACATACCTCCAATCCTCTACTGCTACATACCCTCACTCCTCTACTGCTACATACCTCCAATCCTCTACTGCTACATACCCTCACTCCTCTACTGTTACATACCCTCACTCCTCTACTAGTACATACCTCCAATCCTCTACTGCTATGAATGAATGGACGATCATTCCTCTTTTCCACATAGGAAGAGTTGCCCGGAAGGTTTTACTTTTGCTCAAGCAAAAAGGTGGCGTTTTGATGGTAGCACTCCTAGTTTTGTCTCAAAAGTAGAGGAATGAAGACTGATTTATTGGCCTTCTTAGTTGGTCACTATGGTGCTAGTAGTGCAGCGGCGGTGTGTGTCGCTCACACCCAAAGAGCGACCCACCCCTGTCGGAAACCATTGATTGATTGATTCATCAGAGGTTGTGCAGATCTGTGTTCCCCTACCACGGCGATCAAAGACTCTGTTTTGCAATTCTCTTGAATTCTAGTTCAGTAGACTGATCTACTGCTCATTCTACTAAAAGTCCTCAGGTTTCTGGAAGCTAAACACTGCTCGTCTTCTGCTGGCGATACCTCAAGGACATAGATTTGTTTTTTTATCTACGCACTGATGTTGCTGGATGACTTCCCTTCAGCCTTGGAATACGGTTCCTACCAGCTTAGTTAGCGCTACGCTTTAAGGGTTGTGTTTCTCACATCTGACTTTTGATCCTTGGTAGGTCTTTTGCTTTTAGATTTAACTAAAATTCCTTTAGTTACTGCCTCCCTTTTTTCAATTTTGCGGTTTCGCACTCCCGACAGGCGTTTGTACATCTACAGACGTCTATCTGATTTAAGATGTTTGATTCCATCTCTCTCTTTTATTACAGGTTAGTTAGGTCCACTCCCCAATTCCACTCTTCCGGCTGATAACGGTTTTGTGGGATTTATCGGTTTGTTTCCAGCCGTCAAAATCCCACAAGTAGTTTGGTAAATAAAATACCCACCCATTCAGAGCCCCGAATGCACGGTACCTACAGTCCGATACCACCTCGATATTGCTGAACCTGTATTCACAACGTACGAACCTCTGAGAGAGTCGACACCCACAGTACAATTCTCAGAAATCTGTTCGAGTTAGAAGCACAGAAAGAGCCTTCCTATATTCAAGGGCGAATCAATGGTCAACGTAAGACTCATTTTGATCAGATACTTAAGGTGCGTCTCATATCTAAATTTATAAGTAACTGAGCGTTAAAAACTTAATGTGACTGATGTGCTTTAGGGGTGCAAAACGTAGGGACGTATATAAGAAAGGGTTCTTATATAAACACTATGCATCATTATTAGTGATCCGAAGATCTTGATTTCCAAAACACGCCAAGTCCTCGTGGTGAGCATCTGACATTCCATCTTCCAACTATTGCAATGAAAGTACATCTTGTTAATTTTTTTAAAGAAGTATAGAATAAAAAAAACAGCTTATTTAAGTTTTTAAAATTAATCTCTGTATAAAATTACGTTATATTTATAAATACCTTATTTTACACTTCCCACAGTCATGTTTAACCATTTATCAGGTGACCTGTCAATCGCTTCACCTGTCAAACCGTATACATTTTTATTGCATTGTATTGACCAAAGCAGTGAAAGCGTGCACCTGTTTTTACAAAAAACCTAATTTTATTATTACCCGATCGGTTTGTACCAGAAATAAGGCCCTGCCTTATTGAAACTACTTATAGGTCTATGGGGTACTTATACGTGCTTTATCTCTAGCCGCATACTATTCCAATTTAAGACTTTACAACATAATAAACCGGTAAAAGATTCCAGGAGCAGTATGTAGTGTCTTCGTGAGAGTGCAGCACAATGCAGGCGTATGTGACAAATAATTGTGTGTGCACCAAATCTGCTGGTTGCTAAAAAAACGTTGTTGAAAGTAATATTTGAATTATTACTGTATACAAGACTTAAATAATTTTTGACCGAATAAGTTTTGAAAGTAGAATCGGTAAGACAATCTAGGCCAGTTCTAATAAGTATATATTATTAAATAAAATTTTGCTTTTAGTAAACAGTAAATACTGTAGCATAATTTAGGTATGTAATGTAAAATCTGGTTAAAGTAGTTTAGAATTCAGTCTTTAATTTTGATGATTATAATTTTAAATAGTGTTGCAAATTGGAAATAAAATAATTACATTTTGAGAACAAATTGGAAAACCAAAAAAATGTGCACTGACCACTACCGTTTTCCCTGTACTTATTAACAAACCGCCCCGCAGGAAGGTGCAGACTAGCTGCACCTATTGAGAGGATTTAGACGTTCCTCGCGGTACCCGAGTCTAACACACACTTACACTTGCAACACTACACTTACGACTTTAACACTTTACTCTTACACTTACATTTAGGGAGGCGATAATAGCCTCAATGTGCTTTTTGCCTTAAAATAAAGATATAATATTAACAAACCGTAATTTAATTTATTGAAAGTTTGTTAAGCTGACTTTATTTATTACTAGCAGTACCCACTCGACTTTGCCCGAATGAAATTGAAACGTAACCACCATGAATAAATGTAGTTTCCGATAAATATTTAATTTAAACAAATCTAATTAGAAATTTTAAAATCCGATTTCAAAGTTTTTTAATTAAAAAAAATGGTTCGACATATGAGCAGACCAGCGTTATATGATCGATTTTTAATAAATTCCGTAAAAAAATCTGTCAATTAATTGACAGTAGCTATTAGCACGCAGTCTTCAGCTATTAGCACGCACGCGCGCGCACACACACTCACACACAAACACAAACACACACACACACCAGCACACACACACACACACACACCAGCACACACCCACACGCACACGCACGCACGCACGCACGGACATCCTAATATTTTTGTGTCAGAGTATTTTAAAATACAAAGATACATAAATACCCAGTTCTTAACTATCATTATACTTTATTTACACCTCATTAAGGCTCTAGTTGGAAAACACCGCCAAAATTTGAGCAAAATGGACGTAAGGAAAGGGCAAGGAGTTGGAGGAGGAGAGGAGGGGACAGACAGTGTTATCAGGGGGGATAGATCACGTTGCCGCAGGTTCCCAGAGTTGGGGGGTCCGGACCGGGCCGGGGCTAATGGTCCGGCTATCTCTACATTCCAATCCATTTCAACTGGTTTCTTTTATATCCTTGACCAGGGAGCGTGCCGACATTCTCAACACACCCTCCCGCTCCTCTGTCTTCCACATTAACACTTATTTGGAAAACCAGTACCAGTATCGTGCTTAATGGTTTAATAACTAGTTACTGACAAGCGTGTCTGTGTCATTTAATATGTAGGCCTACTCCGGCAAATAACTCAATCAAATAAATAATTATCGGATTTACATTGGAGCGGGTTATCATGACGTCATAAGCGCACCGATTATAAAATTCAGATCAGCTTTGAGTGTTATTTGTAGCACTATCACGCTTATAATTTTGACCCGATCCGATTCATAATACTAAAATTGATTTTTTTAATACAATGGACAAGTTCGTGATCCACCTAAATCCGTACAACAGTTTCAAAATGGCGGTCATTTTATATCTTTAAAAATCTGCTCACCAGTGCTAAACGTTTTGTCGTTAGTAAGGTGAGCAAATTTTTGCTCAAGTGTAGCAAATTTGAAATAAAAGAAATTTACGGTGTGGGAGTAGATTTATAAAACCAAAAACTACCGTCGTCGGGCTTTTACTCGCTAACCGTAAGTAACTTTGGTTCACCGATTCATATATGACTAAGGAGACTCGGTCTTCGATGTGGCTAAAGCACCGCATCGATGTGGCTAAAGTCTTAGTTTTAGCCGCAGTTACTCCCGTTGCTTTTCCTTTACCGTTAACGCTGATCTCATTAGTCTACGTGGCATAAAGTATGGACGTTAAGGAAAAAACTTGTATGACCAAATTTTGAACAAATACAGATAGCCTATGTCAGTTTTTACAAATTTGGCTGATTTTCAGTTTGGTAGTTTTCGTGCCGGTTTTTTCGAAAAAATAATTGAATGTGAGAAAGTTTGCGAACGCTTTTCCAACTTTTTATTTGCCATCATTTTACATTCTTTCGATTTTCATGTAATATGTTTTGCAATTTTCACTCAACCCAATCAAAAGTTTCAAGACGTATAATTAAAATATATTACTCTGTATTGACTTTTTTAACGATTTAAAGGGATGAATGATGGATGGGTGCGTTGATGGATGGATCAATGGATGGGTAGATTTATGAATGGGTGGGTGGATAGATTGATGAAAAGATGGATAGATTTGGTATAGGTAGACGAATAGATAGATATGAGAGTGGGTAGACGAATGGATAGATGTGTAAGTGGGTTGGTGTATGGGTAGATCTATCGGGGGTTAGATAGATGGGTAGATGTGGAGTGGGTGATGGGTGAATAAATGATAGATGGATGGATGGATGTGTGGGTAGATTAGTGGATAGTGGATGGGTGGTTGGATGGATGAATTTCAAAAATAATTACTCGTTTTGAAGGTACTTATAGTTTTGAATATCCAATAAATTTTGAAAAGGAATTTTGAGATATGAAAAAATATCTTGAGAATAAGTAATTATTTTTTAAATGGCTCGAGATACGGGTCAGCAGGAATCATTTGTCGAAAATAATGTGTTAATATTCCACATCAATAATCAGAAAAAAGTCATGTTGTGTATCAGATTTGGCATTTGAAAGTACCAACTTTGTCGAAATTAATATTAACTATCTAATAACAATCAGTGAGGTTAAATGGCAGAGACGGTTTAATGGTCTTAAACTTTGTCTAAAATAAAGCAATTATTATTATTTAAAAACGCCATAGTGTTCCTACCCGTCAAGTCATTCCACTTTGCCTAGTTGTGTAGATATACACTATGCATGACAAGTAATAGACTCACAAGAAGCGATGAAATATCAAAAGAAAGTATCGATAGTTTTATTACATACTGGTATCGGAAAATGTATCGATACTTCAGAAAATCTAAAAAAATTTAGTAGGTATCGAAAGTATCAAAAGAAATATGACGCAAACATCAAAGAAATTTAATAAATAATTTATATAGTAGGCTCTGCTGTATCTGTTTGCTTCGTATTAAAAGCAAAACATTAAATTTAAAAATATACCAAATATAATAATATTATGTACAACGAAAAAAACACATGAAAATACGTAAAACAAATTCTTACACACAAAAGGTGAGAAATATAATATGTAGACTACGTAACAAAAACAGTAAATGAAAAAATGTATATACAATTAATATTTTAATAAATAATATATGTAAATACTAAAAGTAATAAATGAATATTAATTCAAGTAATTATAATATAATACGGACATAACCTAATTTGTTAGCCATTAGACTGTGTGAGATATAAATATGCAGGTTCCGTAGGATGACTGGACGAAGTCAGGAACGTGTTTACAGTCTACATTACACTTTGGTCATCTCGGGATGGTTTGTGGTACTTTGTAAGAGATCTCAGGTTCGAACCTGCCGAGGCCGGGGATAGTGTTGTTTAAGCATAAAAATAATAATTTACTGATACCTTATTACCAGTACTGATATTAGTAAAAATATCGAGTAAAAATATACTAGATATCGAAGAAAAGTATCGATACATTACTGGTATCGGGATGTCGGTCTCTATTCACTTAGCTTGAAAACTAAAAAGGATGAAGAAGAAAACTAAGAGATTACCATTTTGTAAAGGATACAAAAGTAGAGAGCACAACTGTTGTCTTAATTTTCAGTAGAAGTTGAGGTAACAAGTTTTGAATTGTACTTTTTGGATCTTCCATCTTTGCATTCTTCTTCTTCTTCTTCTTCTCGAACGATGATATGGCTTAAGTAATACGAATTTAACGCTAAGGCTCATATTATGACCTGAAATGGGTGATTTTTAAATTATTTGCACGGGTATGTTTACAACGCTTAAGATGTGAACAAAAAATTAAATATAGTATACACACAAACACACACACATACATACATACATACATACACACACACACACACACACACACACACACACACACACACACACACACACACACACACACACACACACACACACACACACACAAATTCACGAACGTCCAGTTTGCCGACAGGACCCTTACTTACAATAAACAACCCTTCGTTTTTATGTGGCACACGACGTCCATAAAGAAATGTTCGAGATCTGAAGATGACGGCAGGCCGTCGAAACCGGAAATCGAAAAAGGTTCTAGGATTGTACTGACGACAATAGAACGTAATTTAACCTAGACAATGAATACAGAAAAATGTTGTTTAAAAACTAGCACTAGCACTACAGTAACCTGGGAAATAAAAATAGTATTTGCAGCTGTCTCGCTGACGTGATGGAAGCGTATTATCAAAATTAATTTGTTTATCTATCTTGCCGTTTTTTCACACTCTGATTTCACCAGCTTAAATAACATTTAAAAAAATAAATTTATTAATTTCAACGAATTTTGAAAACTCAAAACGCCAGTTTATAGAGTTTTAACGCTAATTACGATAGTGTAATCAGATTTTCAAAATTATTTACTATAAAAAAAAGTTAAGAATTTATAAAGAATTAAAGTGGCCACCACTTTGATAAAAATCTATTTTTGTGCAAAAGTTTGAATCAAATCGGACTAACTAATATTGGATGAATGTGAGCGTGCCAACACAATGTAATACGGTATATTTTAACGACTTCTCAAATGGTCAAGACAGGAGCTCATTTTAAAGTCCCGGGTCTGGGTTTTACCATGATGGCAGGTAATGAAAATTTGCTAATAAAACGTTTTCTATGAAAGTTTAAAAGATATGTAATAGATTCGGTTCTAATAAAGTTGTTAGACTATAATTAATTAATATAAAGATGTAAAACTATGCTTGTTGGATGATGTAGACGAGATGCCTGGGAACGGTATGTAAGGCCATGAAACAATAGGCCGGCTCCCTACCGAGCTACTGCGCCTGCGCCACTCCTTCAAGCATTCCGTTCTCGCTGTCATAAATTATTTTATATAAATAAATACAGTATACAGTGTGATTATAATAATGAACACGACTAATATCAACAGAATATTCGTGTTTAGGCCAAGTTTCTTCATTTTTTTTAAACCTCTATTGACACTTCAGTAATATTGTTGACGAGACGGCCCGTGCGAAATTTCGCACTACGAAAGTTTTAAGTAAACACAACCTTTTGAGTAAGAAGTCGTTGGGTTGAGGTTGGTAGTTAAAGGAAGGGAAAATATTTTTTTAAAAATAATCGAAAAGCCATCAGTTTGAAATAATAATCACAAATTTATGAGTCATTGTAGTATATACATTTCAATACACATAATTATTTTTTAATAGCAATTTTTACAGGGCATTACAAATATTTGATGTAAGAATGTAATCTTCTTGTACTTTTTGTATTTCATTTTCTTTAATGGATACAAACATGTTAGTTAATTTAGTTCCCTTTGAAAAGACTACATACAATTGTGATGATGTCCGTTATAATAATGGATAAATGAGCGATGGAAGGAGAAATCACAAATATATTTCTGTAAAAACAGTGTCCAAATGTGTTTGTATTCAAAATGCTTGTCCCGGATAGAGGACTGTTAATAAGGCCAAATAACCTATAAGTTTAATGACTTTTAAGTAAATATAGACATTGTTCTAAGCACGTTATGTAAAAAAGTGGTATTTGTAATGGGATTGTCTATTCGTGATTAATAAGTTAGCTTCGTAAAATATACAAAATATTGTCTGATTTGTGATGCCGCGCATGCGCATCCATGATGCCGTCTTGCCATGACAGTTAAAGTGCTTTTTATGTTAAAATTTTCCACAAACAGTAAGTTTTAGCTCAAAATCTTTTTTCAATGTCAGAAGCCAGTTAAAAAAATCTTTCCAAACATATCTCATTTATGCCTGTACGAATAGTATGTCCTGAGAAAAATAATATAATAGTGTTGACTCGAGAAATAATATATATGATCACTTGTCAATCACTGCCATCATGGTAAAACCCAGACCCGGAACCTTGAAATTATCTCCTTTTGAAGCTCTAGATCGCCTTTTGAAGGATCGTTAAAATATACACATATGAGTTGGCATGATCACTTTAAGTCGGATTCAAACTTGGTAGAAAAATCGATTTTTGTCGACAGTTTCAAAATGGCGGTCATTTTAGTTCTTTATACATTTTAAACGTTTTTTATCGTAAATAATTTTGAAAATATAATTACACCATCATAATTAGCGTTAAAACTGTATAAATTGGCGTTTCGAGTTTTCAAAATCCGTTGAAATTAAGATTTTTTTGACGGTCAGGTTTTACGTTCGTATTTTCGTTTTTAAAGTTTAAAATGTTAACAAGCGCAGATTTTAATATTATATAAATTGGTGAAGTCACAATGTTAAAAAAGGGTAGATAAAAAATTAATTTCGCTCCAATCACATCAGCGAGACAACTGTAATTATTATTTTTATTCCGGTTACTGTAATACTAGTTTATAAACAGTATCTTTCTGCGTTCAATGTCTAGGTTAAATTACTGGTGTATGATATGGTATTCGAGTATCGATCTCTAATCCTCGCGGTATATCTTAATTGCTTGGCCACCGCATTGTTATAATGCGCTTGTAAATTTTCCGCAAATTTAACCGGTAACGGTAATATTTAGAAAAAAATGTTACGGGACCACCTTTATTGAAAAATGTATGCTCCTTCTCGGTGAATTTACAAGTAACTAAACTCGTCGTTGTTAAACCATAGGCTGCCATTTTGAAACGGAAGTGAACGGGAAAAAATCTTTTACTGGTGAATGCGCTACCGAATTTCAAAACAATCGGTCAATGCGTTTTCGGTCAACTGCATAATCACCATCAAAAATCAAAAGTCGCCATCTTGAAACGGAAGTGAATGGGAGGAAATCTTACACATATATAGTTCGGACTTTACACAAAGTACCTTTGTACCAAATTTTAAAACAAAAGCGTTTTGCCAAAACCGAGTACACTCGTCATCGTTAAATCAAAGGCCGCCATCTTGAAAGAGAAGTGAATGGGAAAAAATCTTAAGTATAAACCGTTAGGGTATTATACAAGGTGTATTCGTACCAAATTTGAAAACAATCGGTCAATGTGTCTGGCCAAAACTATGTACAAAACTATGAAACAGAGACATCGCTTCGCTCAGTCAAAAAAAGGATCGAAAGTAATCATTATCGAAAATGTCCACTAATCGATTACTTTGCCCTTATGCGAGATCACAGTGCCTGTAACGCTCCAAGCTTACCTGCAGTGAATGTATACACACGAGTACTGTCAGTAGTCAGTACAGAACCTATTACATGCAGATACTGGATACTGTAAGCCGTGACGTGTATACTGCACGAGTATTTGTTTTATTGTGCAAAAATTATTAGTTTTGTGTACTGAAATGATAAGGGTAATTGTACAATTTCTTAATGGTTGTTACAAACTCATGTACTTAAAAGTTTCGTGAAATATTATAAATATTGCTGTGTTGGGAGTTATTAATTAATACTGAACTTTGATTTTTAAAATTTCATGATACAAATTAAATAAATTGTGAATGCAAGTGAATAGGTCTAAAAGTATTCTATTTGTAAAACTGTTACTCATGAAAAATAAACCTTACTGTATCTATGTTCTGATATTTATAAGTAAATCCAGTACAATAATAAGGTTCTGTGGTCATTGTACTCATGTGGTTACCAAGTAATAGGTATTAGTACTCGATACCTATATGTAATTGTAATCGTATATAATCGGTATTAGTACACGATACCCACATGTAATCCTAATCGATATAATCGGCATTAGTACTCGATACCTAGATGTAATTGTAATCGTATGTAATTGCTATTAGTACACGACACCTAGATGTAATTCTAATCGAATAATATCAGTATTAGTACTCGATACATAGATGTAATTGTAATCGTATGTAATCGCTATTAGTACACGACACCTAGATGTAATTCTAATCGAATATAATCGGCATTAGTACTCGATACCAAGATGTAATTCTAATCGAATATAATCGGCATTAGTACACGATTCCTAGATAATTGTAATCGAATATAATCGGTATTGGTACACGATACCTAGACGTAATTGTAATAGTATGTAATCGGTATTAGTACACGATACCTAGACGTAATTGTAATAGTATGTAATCGGTATTAGTACACGATACCTAGATATAATTGTAATCGAATATAATCGGCATTAGTACACGTTACCTAGATGTAATTGTAATCGAATA
Source organism: Callitettix versicolor (assembly GCA_022606455.1). NCBI lineage: Eukaryota > Metazoa > Arthropoda > Insecta > Hemiptera > Cercopidae > Callitettix > Callitettix versicolor. The sequence continues at coordinate 21,322,552 of CM040187.1, forward strand.
TAATCGGTATTAGTTCACGATACCTAGATGTAATTGTAATAGTACGTAATCGGTATTAGCACACGCTACCGAGTGTAATTCTAATCGAATATAATCGGTATTAGTACACGATACCTAGATGTAATTACACATCTTGGTATAGTGTACTATAATTACACGTTTGTATAGACAACGTTTGTATTGACAATTAACTTAGACGAGCTGTTTACGTTGTGCTATCTATAAACCTCTTTAAGCATGCATACGATTACATACATACGATACGATTACGATTACAATTACATCTAGGCATTGAGTACTAACACCGGCTACACACGATTACAATTACATCTAGGCATTGAGTACTAACATCGGCTACACACGATTACAATTACATCTAGGCATTAAGTACTAACACCGGCTACACACGATTACAATTACATCTAGCCATTGAGTACTAACACTGGCTACACACGATTACAATTACATCTAGGCATTGAGTACTAACACTGGCTACACACGATTACAATTACATCTAGGCATTGAGTACTAAAACCGGCTACACACGATAACAATTACATCTAGGCATTGAGTACTAACACCGGCTACACACGATTACAATTACATCTAGGCATTGAGTACTAACACCGGCTACACACGATTACAATTACATTTAGGTATCACGTAAGAATTGATAATTAACTTAGACTTGCGACGTGCCCTGTGTTAACTATAAGCCCCTTTAAGCAAACATACTCCTTAAACAACCACTCATTGATAATTAACAAATACTAATTAATTCACTACTTATCCTGTATTATTTACAAACCTCTTTAAGCATACATAATCTGATACAATCACTCTGAATTGACCATTAACTTAGACATGCGACTTACCCTAAGTTATCTATGGGCTCCTTTAAGAATACATATTCTTAATCAGTCACTCAGAACTGACAATTAACTTGGATGAGCTACTTACACTGTGTTATCTATAAACCCCTTTAAGCATACATATTCTTTAACAATCACTCGGCCATTAACTCAAACGAACTACTTACCCTGTGTTATCTATAATCCCCTTTAATCCTAGACCCTACATATTCTGAAACAATCACTCTGAATTACCCATTAACTCAAACGAACTACTTACCCTGTGCTATCTATAATTCCCTTTAAGCGAAGCATACATATTCTTTAACAATCACTCAGAACTGAAATTATCTAAGACGAACTATTCGCCCTGTGTTATCCATAAACCCCTTTATGCATACATATTCTGAAACTATCCCTTTGAATTGACCATTAACTCAAACGAACTACTTACCCTGTGCTATCTGTAATCCCCTTTAAGCATACATATTCTGAAACAATCACTCGGCCATTAACTCAAACGAACTACTTACCCTGTGTTATCTATAATCCCCTTTAAGCCTAGACCCTACATATTCTGAAACAATCACTCTGAATTACCCATTAACTCAAACGAACTACTTACCCTGTGCTATCTATAATTCCCTTTAAGCGAAGCATACATATTCTTTAACAATCACTCAGAACTGAAATTATCTAAGACGAACTACTCGCCCTGTGTTATCTATAAACCCCTTTAAGCATACATATTCTGAAACTATCCCTTTGAATTGACCATTAACTCAAACGAACTACTTACCCTGTGCTATCTGTAATCCCCTTTAAGCATACATATTCTGAAACAATCACTCTAAATTGACCATTAACTCAAACTAATGACTTACCCTGTGCTATCTATAATCCCCTTTAAGCATACATATTCTGAAAGAATCCCTCTGTATTAATCATTAATTCAAAGAAACTACATATTCTGTGTTATTTATAAATCCCTTTAGACATACATATTCATATTTAAATATGAATATTTACAACAATATTATGAACAATCACTCAGGATTGGCCATTAACTTAAATGAACTACTTACCCTGTGTTATCTATAAACCCCTTTAAGCATAAATATTCTTAAACAATCACTCTGAATCGACAATTAACTTAGACGAGCTACTTACCCTGTGTTATCGATGGTCCTTTTAGGCATATATATATATATATATATATCCTTAAATAATCGATCTGAATGACAATTAACTTAGACGTGCTATTTACCCTGTGTTATTTATAAACCCCATTAAGCATACATATTCTTAATCAATCACTCTGAATTGACTATTAACTTAGACGTGCTACTTACAGTGGGTTAAGTTAACTTAAGTTACAGTGGGTCTCGGTGACTTAGTTGATACCGTACTGGGCTTTCACTCCCGAGAACCCGGGTTCGATTTCCGGCCAGGGCTTGGCATTTGCATACGCTATAAATCATCCCATCGTCTGCATTAGCCCAAGTGTGCACAATAGTCGGACGTTAAAAAAAAAAAAAAACTGTGTGTTATCTATAAACCCCTTTAAGCATACATATTCTTAAACAATCGCTCTGAATGACAATTAACTTAGACATGCTATTTACCCTGTGTTATCTATAAACCCCATTAAGCATAATATGTATATATTCTTAATCAATCACTCGGAATTGACTATTAACTTAGACGAGATATTTACCCTGTGTTATCTATAAACCTGTTAGGCATATATATTCTTAAACAATCACTCTCTACTGAAAAATAAATCATATAAACTATATATCCTTTATTATCTACAAATACCACGAGACTGACATAATATACCTTCTCAAACAATTACTCTGTAATAACAATCATGTTGTACTAGCTACTTACCCAGTATTGTCTATAAAACCGACATAACTAGGAGCGTATTCTTAGGTAATTACTATGTATTGATAATCAACTCATAACAGCAACTTATATAATGTTACATACAAACTCAAAGTAACATTATACTTATTTATTCATAGACCATCACTTAGTTATAACAACAATTTAACCTGTATTATATACGAACTCATCGTTGCCCCTACGTATTTGTGAACATCCTATCCGTATTGAAAATGACTACGTGATGGTATCACTTAGTGTGGTCCACATTTCCAAAGTAGGCTATACTTCGCCTACTTGGTATTAGACCATCCTTTGTATATACTAGCTCGCATTTTCATGGTTAGCCTTCAAAAACTTATACTGTCACTCCACACTTCGTAATGACATTTAAACCATGCAAGCCATTCGATGCAGTCGTTTAAACGATGATTTATTTACTTGTTTGGTATTTGTTAATTGCTACAGGGGTCACGCATGTCGTAACAGGTGTTAAGTAAGTTATAACCTATCCCTGATGACGTCACACAAGATGGCCTCCTCTGTTCGGCGTCTTAATGTCTGCTTGTGCTGTGCCTCGTACACAGCAAAGGTCAGCGCTTGAATTCCTAATGAAGTCTCAGAATTGGTTTTCCAAGATGGCGGCCGCTGCGAGGTTATGGCGTCAGGCTGTCTCTTAGAGCGGTTATTGCTGTACAGTCCAATTCAAAAATATTTATTTAGTGTTTACGGCAATTAACGTTTATAGGAGGATACGTTCCCTTGTCCAGTTTTAATACGAGTGCAAGATGTAGTTCCGTACGAAACAGAATATTTGGTTTGTTAAATTTCGTTTGCCTCCGTCGGTTTTATAGAAAGATATTGCGTCAGTAACTACTAGGCATATGTGTTTTCTCTGGATTGGTTGTGAAACTAGGCTGATAGTTATGTTTAATAGTTAATTACACTTTATACGCTGGACTTGTACACGTACAGATAAAATAAACCTAAAAGGACTTCGAACTTACGTTCTTAGGTACAATTTTGTAGAAGCACAAGAACTAAAACCTCCAAATTGTTCATACAGTGCTGCACCCAAGCGTCAGCACTTGTAACTTGAAATATAAGTTTGTTTGTAAACATGCCTTATTATAACAACAACAATGTGGCAACACAACTTATTGTATGCCTCCACTAATCGATAATTTGCATACGCGTTCATCAGGTTCTCGATTAGATCATAAAGGCATTGGAGTTGTCAGTGGGAATGCAGTACAGCGGCGACAGAACCCTAATTGTAAGTAACAAAAGGTTGGTCAAGCGTCCTCTAATGTAAAAGTGCAAGTTTTACAGTCCTTACATGTCTTTTGCTTGTACAAGTTATCATGCAATTACAACGTTCATCTAACTTGTTAAAGTTATACGTCATTAAACAACTTGCAAAATAATTAGAACGTGCTTTTGTCGAATACAAGTTTTAATCACCTTACGTCTTACATTTACTGTATTGTACCTTTAACTTGCTAATGTTATACTGCATCGACAATACTCAATTATCAAATACACGTTGAGCCTATACCTATATTGTGTCTCCTGCAAATACAAGTTATACTGCACCTATTACTTCATCGACAATATACACATAACATAATCTATACATCGTATAGGGCCTATTCATCTTATAAAAAAACCCCTGCTTATACAAGTTATATATCTACACGTACAATATAACGCTAGATCTAACAAGTTATATTGCTTTCACAACGTTCCAAGAGCATTAACAACACGCATGCGCTAAAGACGCTTGTTAATAGCTCTCCAACAGATATCAGGGAACCCCATTAGGCTTTTAAAACTTCAGGAATGTATTTACAGAACGAATACTTCGGAAGGCGAATGGAATAGAAGCCGAACAACAAACGTTTCAGTGATACGACTTTCTGAAACCTCATCGAGTGAGTTACGCTTTTGGGAGGTTTAATAAACCTTCGGGTAGGCATTAAGCGAAACAAATTCATTGTAAGGTGGTTAAAATGAGTTGTACAACATAATCAAAATGTTTAGACTTCATGTAGGTTTGTTGGAATTCAAGTTTTTGTGAGGAGTACGAAATTCAAAAGGCTAATCAATTAGTTATGGGACGAAGCGAATCTATTTTAAGTGCTTAAAATTGAGCAACAAAGCAATGTACCAAAAGCAAGACATTGATAATTCTAAGATAGTCAGAATTGGGACGAAGTGAATCCATTTTTAAGTGCTTAAAATAGGAGCTGTCAAGAATATACCAAGAGAAAGACATTGATAAGATTATGACTTAACTTAGTCACAATTTGGATGAAATGAATCCATTTCAAGTGCTTAAAATAGGAGCTGTCGAACAATGTACCAAGAGAAAGACATTGATAAGTCTAAGACTCAGTCAAAATTGGGAGGAAGTGAATCCGTTTTAAGTGTTTAAAAATATGAGTTGTGAAGCAATAAACCAAGAGAAAGACATTGATAAATGTAAGGCTTAGACTGAATTGGGAAAAGCAAATCAATTTTAAGTGCTTAGAAGGAGTTATCAAACAATACTTATATCAAGAGAAATACATTGATAAGTGTAAGACAGCTAGAATTAGGACGAAGTGCTTAAGGTAGGAGCTTCAGGAATATATCAAGAGAAAGATATTGACAAATTCAAAATTTAGTCACGTTTGGAGTAAAAGAGATGCCAAACACTGTACCAAGAGAAAAACATTCAATCTCTACATGTTTTTTTAAAACTTCAGTTAGGTATTGTAAAACTTTGTCATATTTGGGTCAAAGCAAAACTGTTGTAATTGCTTGTAATTGTAGTGTTGTCAAAGAACAAAAATCTTTTTAATGCCTCATAATTTTTTAAAATCTTTGGGCAGAAAGAAGCTTAGAAGATTTGTTGTGCTCCTACCTTAAGCACAACGAGTTCGTTTCATCCCAAATCTGATTCGAATTCAGCAATCTCTGCTGGGGGAATTAATTCTACTATCTCATCTATTATTTACTTACGCGTAATTCTTCCTTTTGTATCATTATATAAAGCTTGATAACATGCGTTGGTTGAAATTTAGCTCCTGGCAGTTGAACGGTTCAGCTGATGGAATTATAGTTGATTTGTATTAATGCGTAACCTTCTGATGTAACGTGCTTCGTGAACTGGATGTGTGAGGGATTGTGGGAAGGAGTTTAAGAGAGTTACGTGTCCAAACAAGCTGTGACTGATCTGTACTAACAAACTACTGCACACACAAGACTCTGACAACCGTATTCCATTCATCGTTTCAGAGACACAACCCTAATGGTCTTACAGCAACCCAAATGCTATTAACCCAGGAAGTTTTACTAACAAATTTATTTCGGGAGAATTGCTGACTTAAAATTCACCCTGTATGTGTATTATCATGCTTCTCATCAATGACGATAGTAGATGAAAAATTCTGCAGTTTCAGAGACAAAGAATTTAGTGGTACAAGAATTTATTTATTTTATTTGCCTATTGTGTATTACAAGTTGCAATAAACCTCGGCCTGAAATATTTGTGAAAGCTATTCAGTACACTAGTATCCTGATAAAAGTTCAACATAGCTTATGTATTATTAATAAATATTCAGATAAATTAGCATTGTTGGGTATTTAAAGGTCCTTGTGAGCATGACAACTGTCAGACCAGCGCATTGCAGGAAAATGTTTTAAAGATGATGACAAAAATGATTTGTTTAAACTTTGAGGCCGAGAATGGCGGCGAGCTGAAGCAGCTGGTCCGAAGGTCCTGAGGGCATGTTAGGCCTTCACACAGGTGTTCCTTACCAAGTACACTCCGGTTCAAAACTCTGTATTCGCTACGGTTTGTCAGCTGATTTTGGAAAAACGTCGTGCAAGATGGTGTGAATTGTTTTCGCGAAAATTTCAATTTGGAAATTTAAAGTAAATTCAATCGAAACTATAAATGAATTGTAGCGATTACAGTATCATGAAACAATTGCAAATGTACGTAGCAGCGTGTCTTCATTTTAGGAATAATCGCCAAGTACGTTTTTGAGTAGGCTTAAGTCTTTTTTTAAGTAAACAGCTAATAGTAGAGAACAGCCTAATATTATTAGAAAAACAAATTTTATACAATTACTGCATGAAGTGATGGAAGCGAATTCCCAAAAATTCGGACCCAAACTTTATGTAACCCTTTTTTAAATTATGATGATTTTATAATCAGCATTAAAATCTGCAGCTATGAAAATGAACTCTGACCGCCGTCAAATTCAATTTTTTAATTTTAAGAGATTTTGGAAAATCAAAATGTTACTTATGAAGTTTTTAACGCTGGTTATGATTACTAAATCTCATTTTCAAACAAAAATTTAAGATAAAAATGTTATGAACTTTTAAAGATTTGAAATGACCACTATTTTACCTTGTTTAGTACTATCATTCTGCTTTCAACCTACCTTATAAAAAGTTTAACTTTGTTTAATGATTTTTAAAAATTTAAATCTTGTTATACTTTCATTGAGCTCATGCAAACTGTTTAAGATCATCTAATGTTTTCACCTTGTTTAATATTATCTATTGCTTTCACAATGCTTATACAAACTGTATAATTTATGTAATGATTTCACTTTGTTTAATATTATCTATTGCTTTCACAATGCTTATACAAACTGTATAATTTATGTAATGATTTCACTTTGTTTAATATTATCTATTGCTTTCACAATGCTTATACAAACTGTATAATTTATGTAATGATTTCACTTTGTTTAATATTATCTATTGCTTTCACAATGCTTATACAAACTGTATAATTTATGTAATGATTTCACTTTGTTTAATATTATCTATTGCTTTCACAATGCTTATACAAACTGTATAATTTATGTAATGATTTCACCTTGTTTAATATTATCTATTGCTTTCACAATGCTTATACAAACTGTATAATTTATGTAATGATTTCACTTTGTTTAATATTATCTATTGCTTTCACAATGCTTATACAAACTGTATAATTTATGTAATGATTTCACTTTGTTTAATATTATCTATTGCTTTCACAATGCTTATACAAACTGTATAATTTATGTAATGATTTCACTTTGTTTAATATTATCTATTGCTTTCACAATGCTTATACAAACTGTATAATTTATGTAATGATTTCACTTTGTTTAATATTATCTATTGCTTTCACAATGCTTATACAAACTGTATAATTTATGTAATGATTTCACCTTGTTTAATATTATCTTTTTCTTTCACCACGCTTATACAAACTGTATAATTTATGTAATGATTTCACCTTGTTTAATATTATCTATTGCTTTCACAATGCTTATACAAACTGTATAATTTATGTAATGATTTCACCTTGTTTGATATTATCTTTTTCTTTCACCACGCTTATACAAACTGTATAATTTATGTAATGATTTCACTTTGTTTAATATTATCTATTGCTTTCACAATGCTTATACAAATAGTATACATTACGTAATGATTTCAACTTGTTTAATATTATCTTTTTCTTTCACCACGCTTATACAAACTGTGTAATTTATGTAATGATTTCACTTTGTTTAATATTATCTATTGCTTTCACAATGCTTATACAAATAGTATACATTATGTAATGATTTCAACTTGTTTAATATTATCTTTTTCTTTCACCACGCTTATACAAACTGTATAATTTATGTAATGATTTCACTTTGTTTAATATTATCTATTGCTTTCACAATGCTTATACAAATAGTATACATTATGTAATGATTTCAACTTGTTTAATATTATCTTTTTCTTTCACCACGCTTATACAAACTGTATAATTTATGTAATGATTTCACTTTGTTTAATATTATCTATTGCTTTCACAATGCTTATACAAACTGTATAATTTATGTAATGATTTCACCTTGTTTGATATTATCTTTTTCTTTCACCACGCTTATACAAACTGTATAATTTATGTAATGATTTCACTTTGTTTAATATTATCTATTGCTTTCACAATGCTTATACAAATAGTATACATTATGTAATGATTTCAACTTGTTTAATATTATCTTTTTCTTTCACCACGCTTATACAAACTGCGTAATTTATGTAATGATTTCACCTTGTTTAATATTACCTTTTGTTTTCGCCATGCTTATACAAACAGTTTACATTATCTAATGATTTCACCTTGTTTAAAAGGTTGATTGTACCTTTTGCTTTCGCAATGCTTGTACAAACAGTTTATATTATGTAATGATTTGACCTTGTTTAATATTATCTTTTGCGTTCACCATGCTTATACAAACAGTTTAACATTACCTAGTGCTCATTTTTTACCTTGTTATCTCATTATAAGCTTATGCAAACTTTTTATACATTATTTTGTTAAGATTTTACCTTCATTAAATTATCCAACAAGATTGTTATGCATTAAAGTAAGTTCTTCTGTGTAATACCTTCACACAAATTGTTTTAAACATTAAGCTCTGAGGAATAAAACCATCACAGTTGAAGATGCTTCTTTTCTACATCGAAAGCTTCTCTCGTTTTCTTAAGCTCTACAAGTAGTAATCAAAGCAATCTTTTTATTACTGCACCTTAGTTGGACAGAAGACTTTCTGAGTTGGACCACCGAGTTCTTCCTAATCACTTGCTTTAGTCCTTGGTAAGACAATTAGTTTATCTTACGTTATCCTGTTAACCACAACATCCCTGCCATCTGAAATTTTCTCCCTTTACCTGGTTTGCAGTTGACTTCAGATTCTCCGATCACCAAAACATCTTCACTTTAGCATAGATTTTTCTTCTCTTCTCCACTTACGACATTCCTTCCAGACTAGCGCAGCGCGTGTTCAGTGGGAAGACCTTATCCTGAGTGTTGCACAACACTAGACCGTTAACAGCTTCACTCATAATCTCAGCCTGTGCTAGTGCGGTGAACATTCAGTATTTGCATACCGCGGGTCAACAATCATCTCTTCTTCGTATCCGGCTCACCTACTTTAGACATTAGTGATCCCCCCTACTTTTGTACCATAGCTCCTTTATTAATATATAAACCAAACCTCAACATCCACAAGTATGAGATGTTTTTCTCACTCGATTATCCTTTTGTGGATTAGGTCCTCTAACAGCTTATTCAAATATACAACATATAAATTTGACGCTGAAATAACGTCTTGTTTATAAGGGTTCGTTTCCTTCTTAGAAGGATAAGTTTCTGTTTTCCATATTTCAAGAAAGTTTCCTATTTCAAGTCACTAAGTAGTCTACATAACCAGCAGTAGCTACTGGTTGACTTAGATCACAATTTTTTAAGAATCCTTGAAAATCCCGTCCTTGTAATTTCCCTGTTTTCAGAAGTACTTTTCTTATTTTCTTCGTTGTGCGAAAGTTGATCTTTTGTTGACTTATGAATCAGATTTTCTTGCACTTTTGGAAACAATTCCTGTATAATTATTTATTAGCCTATACCTTGTTAAATTATTTTATTCTACTCTTCTCAAGCCTATGCGAACTGTTTATTGTTAACTATTGATTTTATCTTTTTACTGTTATTTTACGACCTGTGCTTTGACTGGCGAAGCATTTGTTTGACAGCTGTTGTTGACAGCTGTATATTTGTTTTTAACCTACCTTGAAGCAGTGATAAAATGTTAAACACAGTCAAGTAAAGAAAAACAACAAAATCCTTTTGTGTTCGATCATGGCTTCCATATGCCTCACTTCAGATATTTCTTGAAATATTTTTTTACTAAAAATAACAACTTTGTTTGAAGCTGTTTAAAAGTCTCGTCGTTGAGCATCAGTTTAAATAAAACAAATCAACAGTATTCTTTATTTCACTGCCTAAAATAACAGTTATAACTTAGTAATAGTGATTTGAAAAAAAATGTTTTTATCTTTTTAGGTTCCCTTTTTATTATCGTAATTTTGTTTTTCTTGTCAAACCTAAAAATATTTTTTTTATTATGCTCATATTAATCTAAGATAAAAGCTGATTGTTTAATAATACCTCACTATGCTCTCTGAAGTATTTGTTGGCGTGTTTATTATTGCTTCAGTCTTGTTCGCTCCGTTTGGCGTAGGACACTTGTTTCGCGTAACGTCCTTCCCAATCTAATCTTCGTATTCAGTCTCTCTACTTATCACAGCTGCTCAGTTTCTTCCACACGGAGCTGAGTGAACACCGGAACTCTATCAAAGATTAGATTAGATTTGTTTTTGAGGTATGGTGTTTGGTGGTCTCTAGTAGAGCGATCAAAGAATTTATTGTGTAAATAAGCCTTACGGATTCTATTTTAGTTGACGGATGCCTTCAATGAGTTTTAGCATTCTACTGACTTGGTTATTCATAATAGTAGATTACGTGGCCTGCACTTTCCTGTTCCTTCTTGTACAAAATACACCAATTCCTCCATGGTACAGCCTTATTATGTTCATAATATATCCCTCAAACATTATCTAATCTTAAGGTTCCAGGCATTCCAATATTGGAATACGGTTCTCTAAGCCCTGTCATCGCAGCACTATAACGGTTGTGTTTCTCACATCATAGGTTTGATCCCTGTTAGATCTTCTGCTTCTAGGTTTAATTAGAAGCGCTATTGCTACCGCCTACTCTCTTCTCAGTTTTTAAATCTACAAACGTCGGTCTGATTTGAGATGTTCAACCTCGTCTCCCACTTTTTTCACTGCAGATTGGATAGGTCCACCTACCATCCCTACAGACTGTTGCAGTTCAGTTATGTAGGTTCCATTGGTTAGATTTTCCTCCTTCATACTATTTTCACTTCCCAGATCCACTCTTGCAAGTTTCCCGGATTTTTCTTGACTTTGATTTTTATTTTCAGTCACCAAAATCCCACAATCAGCTAGGAAAATAATTTCCACCTGTAGAAAGCCCTGTATTGGTTAGATTAAAATTGGAAGTCATCTGGTATCCGGAGATCGTACATTTAGGCTAAACTCCCCCGTAGACACGCATCCTCCACCTTGCTTGGGATGAAGGAGTCTAACCTAAGAGCAGAAAGATGAAGGTAGCTTAGGGAATCCAGTTAGGGAATTTCGGGATTGCCAAACCCTTTAGGGTTACAGAGGATAGACCCTGACAAATCTAGCTTGTTAGACGCGAGTGCTTAATCTTACGAAACCCTTTTCAAACCTCTCGTCTATTTCAGATTATCTAATAATATGCCGACTAATTAATATTGTTATGCTGAAATCAAGCCATTACTTATTTTACTGAACTCTGGTTCGAAATGACGTCAACGATTATTTCATTCCAATTTATTTTTTAATGACTGCTATTACAAATTAAGTTGTAAAATTCCGAATAACGACAATAGTACTTTTGTAAAACGGCTTATATTCTGGAAAGTGGAGGGGCTTGTTCTTATAAGATGTATAACGGACCCCAGCGTTTATGGTAACCAGGTGTACGGGCTTGACAAAACTTTATTGACAGCACAATAGCATCACTTGTGCATTTATTTTCTTCTTCTCTCTTCCTTTTTTTCATTGTGTGTGTTCTTTTCTTTGAGTAGAGTCAAGGACATACTATAGGCTTGTTATGTACTCCGAATATCCGTTTTACTGATTACAGATTTACGAATAATTGCATTTTATACTTTGCACCATTTGTTTAATATATGTGTCTGTACTGATGATAACAAGCTTTAATATATGTTTTGGAATCAAATTCTGCTAAATTGATATATTGTCTTTGAGCAAAATGAAAAACTTTCGACTTGTACACTTCTTTAAAATCGGTACCAAACCTAGTCGCGCAAATGAGAATCTAGCATGAGTTTCTGTAGCAGTAATTTCACACTTAAATACATCCATTAAAAATGTACTCTTTATCAATGTTAGTATATTTCTGTTTGGCTCCCTTTGAAAACACTCTGAAAATATTCTGTTGGCTCCCTTCCCTGTTGTCCGGTGAAGGCAGCTGAAGTGAGCAGCTGATTGACTTAGCGATCCCACCGTACCTCTAGCTCATACTGCTCTCGTGCATCTACTCAAGACATGCATATACACTACTATACATAGCTTATCTAACTCAAAAGTGTAAAGTGACCCGTGCTGATGGAGTGAATGACACCGGCCTAATGGTGTATCAAACGTAGTCCTGGGATACCTGGCGACCTCCCAGTGTACCTTTTCCCTAGAAGACCTCATTTCCATTGCTACTTGTGTTCCTACGAGTAAGAATGAGCGGGATCTCACAGCACAACAAAATTCTAAATGAAATTCTAGCAAAATCTCCTTAATAAGGGCCAATAAAGAAACATTAAGAGGGAATTTAGCAGAGCAAGCATCGGCAAGCGCCTCAATAACGAACTGGGAGTCACTAAATAGAAATGGGATTAGTTACTCACATTGAATCTTCTACAAATCTCAAATTTTATGAAGAGAGGACTAGAGAAGTCCTAGAGCTAGTAACTGAGCATCTCAGGAATATAGTAAAAGGGCACAGTAGATCTACAAGGATTGCAGTGGAATAGTAACAATGAAATCCATCCAACCATTAATTAACTAATTCATTAACTAATTAATTAATTTATTTATTCATTCATTCATTGACTCATTCAGAAATCCATCCATTCATTCATCCACTCACTGACTCGCACATTCATTCATTCATTAACTCACTCACTCACTCATTCATTCATTCGATCTCTCATTTACTCGTTCATTCGTTCAGTCATTCATCCATTCATCATTCATCATTCATCCGTTCATTCAACCGTTCATTTGTTTATTCACTCACTCACTCGCTCGCTCAATCACTCACTTCATTCATTCGTTCATTCCCTGTAAAGATGGTAGCTACGTTACCCAAACGTAAACCAGTGTATAATAATAAATTTGACTAGTTCGGTATTTATATTTCACTTCATATCGAATTAGTTGTTTCCATTTTATGATCAAAGAGGTTTCCTTATTGTATTTGAACGCGCAGAGTAAAATATGTTAAATACTTCGATAGTTTATTAAAATTTAGGACCCGGAAATCTTAAATTTGACGTAAATACTTATTACAGTTCGGTTCGTTCGAAGTGACACGAAGATATTACGAAATAAGACGAGGATTCACGGATACGCACGATTGAATCCGACAGCCGATTTAGGTTATAATATATTTCTGAAATAGTCGCCTAGTTGCACTGCTATATTGATATTTACAGTTAACATTTGTTGTAAATTGTTCACGAAGTACACAACACTTGGCCACAATTGATTTATTTTTAAATTGCAGCTTATCGATTTAATGTGTTACTTCTATCGCGCTTTGTGTCGGTACACGCCGGTATATTTATTTCTCATTAAGAAAAACTTTAGTTTAATATTTAAGAAATTTAATTAAATTTTTGACTTTTTTTAACTTTATAGCCCAAGTTACAAGCGATATCGTAATTAAATTCGATGATCCTAATGGCAACAATATTGTATCTCCCATTACATGAGCCTGTACGCGGCCTACTACTGTAGTTTTACTACTCTGACGGGGTCAAAGAGCACATTTGCCCTGCCCACAGTGATATTGCACTAGATTCTTCATTCCACGACTAAGCGTCATAGGCAACTATAGTTTGTTCATTTATGAAAGACGAAGGAATACGGAAGTCAGAATTACAGACTTGTTTTAAATTTTGTGCAAAGTCTGTCTAGAGACGTTATTTGTTGATTTTATGTAATGAATAATGTTTGCTAATATAAGCAATATTATTTTATTTCCTGCGTGTTAAGTAACTATCGAACGATGGGAATTGTTTAATCTGTAGTCGACATGGTATTTTGTAGTTTTGTTAATTTTGGTACGTTCGAAGCCCCCAAAGTAGCAAATGTTGAAAACACACTCGTACACTAGTTAAAATTATGTGCATATTGCAAAAATTTAGCGGAAAATAGCAATACTGAAGAATTTCGTATAGAAGAATGCAGAAGAATTTTCATGAAAGTTGTAAAGGGCAGTGAAAAAAAAATAAAAGATCAAGAACCTGTGCGAACAAGGTGTAGATCCAATCGTAACAATGTGTAAAACTTCAAGAGAAAAATGAAGGTACAAAGTTGTGAGGCGGGATTCGTAAGGTCAAAACACGACAAAAGCTGTGCAGAGGATAAAATATAAACAGCAAGATTGGGAAATATAAGGCAAAGAATTCTATATAAATGTTTGTGAATGTTGTAACTTGCAAAAGACAGCGAAAAGGGAGAACATTAAGGACAACACATAGCATAGACTGCAGACACTTCGTGTGAATGTTGCAAGTTGTAAGAAGCAGTGGAAAAGGAGAACATTAAGGACAATACAGAGCATATACTGTAGAACACTTCGTGTGAATGTGGCAAGTTGTAAGAAGCAGTGCAAAGGGAGAACATTAAGGACAACACAGAGCATAGACTGTAGAACACTTCGTGTGAATGTGGCAAGTTGTAAGAAGCAGTGGAAAGGGAGAACATTAAGGACAATACAAAGCATAGACTGTAGAACACTTCGTGTGAATGTGGCAGGTTGTAAGAAGCAGTGGAAAGGGAGAACATTAAGGACAACACAGAGCATAGACTGTAGAACACTTCGTGTGAATGTTGCAAGTTGTAAGAAGCAGTGGAAAGAGAGAACATTAAGGACAACACAAAGCATAGACTGTAGAACACTTCGTGTGAATGTTGCAAGTTGTAAGAAGCAGTGGAAAGAGAGAACATTAAGGACAACACAGAGCACAGACTGTAGAACACTTCGTGTGAATGTGGCAAGTTGTAAGAAGCAGTAGAAAGGGAGAACATTAAGGACAACACAAAGCATAGACTGTAGAACACTTCGTGTGAATGTGGCAGGTTGTAAGAAGCAGTGGAAAGGGAGAACATTAAGGACAACACAGAGCATAGACTGTAGAACACTTCGTGTGAATGTTGCAAGTTGTAAGAAGCAGTGGAAAGAGAGAACATTAAGGACAACACAAAGCATAGACTATAGAACACTTCGTGTGAATGTTGCAAGTTGTAAGAAGCAGTGGAAAGAGAGAACATTAAGGACAAGACACATCATAGACTGTAGAACACTTCGTGTGAATGTTGCAAGTTGTAAGAAGCAGTGGAAAGGGAGAACATTAAGGACAACACAGAGCATAGACTGTAGAACACTTCGTGTGAATGTTGCAAGTTGTAAGAAGCAGTGGAAAGGGAGAACATTAAGGACAACAAAGAGCACAGACTGTAGAACACTTCGTGTGAATGTTGCAAGTTGTAAGAAGCAGTGGAAAGGGAGAACATTAAGGACAACACAGAGCACAGACTGTAGAACACTTCGTGTGAATGTTGCAAGTTGTAAGAAGCAGTGGAAAGGGAGAACATTAAGGACAACACAGAGCATAGACTGTAGAACACTTCGTGTGAATGTTGCAAGTTGTAAGAAGCAGTGGAAAGGGAGAACATTAAGGACAACACAGAGCATAGACTGTAGAACACTTCGTGTGAATGTTGCAAGTTGTAAGAAGCAGTGGAAAGGGAGAACATTAAGGACAACACAGAGCACAGACTGTAGAACACTTCGTGTGAATGTTGCAAGTTGTAAGAAGCAGTGGAAAGGGAGAACATTAAGGACAACACAGAGCATAGACTGTAGAACACTTCGTGTGAATGTTGCAAGTTGTAAGAAGCAGTGGAAAGGGAGAACATTAAGGACAACACAAAGCATAGACTGTAGAACACTTCGTTTGAATGGTGCAAGTTATAAGAAGCAGTGGAAAGGGAGAACATTAAGGACAACACAGAGCACAGACTGTAGAACACTTCGTGTGAATGTTGCAAGTTGTAAGAAGCAGTGGAAAGGGAGAACATTAAGGACAACACAAAGCATAGACTGTAGAACACTTCGTGTGAATGTGGCAAGTTGTAAGAAGCAGTGGAAAGGGAGAACATTAAGGACAACACAGAGCATAGACTATAGAACACTTCGTGTGAATGTTGCAAGTTGTAAGAAGCAGTGGAAAGAGAGAACATTAAGGACAAGACACATCATAGACTGTAGAACACTTCGTGTGAATGTTGCAAGTTGTAAGAAGCAGTGGAAAGGGAGAACATTAAGGACAACACAGAGCATAGACTGTAGAACACTTCGTGTGAATGTTGTAAAAAAACAGCTAGACGTAAAAAATGTAAAGCAAAAGTCCTTCATGATTTTAGAATATTTTTTTGAATTTTACTAAAGACAGTAAGGTGTGTAAATTTTAGACCAAGTATCTTTATGAAATATATTGTGTTCTTGTAAAACGTTTTACTAAACTGCCATATCAAATGGTTTATTACTGTTAATAACAACACTTCTTGCAAAAACTAATTATCAAGTTTTTCGATAGCCTTCTACATGCACACAAGTCCAAGTATACACAAGTATTTGCCAGCGTGTTTTACTTTTCCAGATTTATTATAACAAAACTGAGCTGATGCGGCAATAAATCGCCCAGTGGGATACAGATGGAGGCTGGCGTGGGCATGTTTCGGCAACTCTATAACTTATAAAACAATTAACATTAATGCTTTTTTTGTCTTGCGGCCGGGTTATTGGTTTCCAGCTATGTCCTGTCATCAACTGAAATCGTAGTAAATATTCTAATTGATTTGGATAACTTGTCATGGCAATTACAACAGGTCATGGATAGTGTAACTGTCTTGGATCAGAAAATTGCTTCCTTGATATCCTCACAGAAATCATGCCCTGCTAGAAATTAAAAAAAAATTAAACTCCTCTTAAAACTAATTGCAAATAATATTTATGAAAGTAAAAAGTAGATTATTCAGTAAAATATTTTATTTTTCCTGGGTATGTGCCTGACATAGGGTGTTTTTGTTGCTTCCTAATAGACCGAGTACTAAGAAATGTTTTTGGAAATCGATTGTTCCTTAGTGCAAAATAAACAGCTGAAAATAAACCAATCTATCTCGTGTGTGTGTGTGTGTGTGTGTGTGTGTGTGTGCGCGCGCGCGCGCGTATCACACACTGACTGATCACTGTAAGGTATCTCAAGAATGACAAGACCTATGAAGTTGAAACTTTGAATTGTGGTGTATGTTACGGCTAAAGCTCAAAAGCCGTTAATGTGCACATTACCTAGCCAATATGCAGACTAACCGATTTGCTCCGTTAACGTGCGGGATCAAGAGTGTACTTAGGTAATGTGCACATTAACGGCATCTGTATAGTTAAAGTAGTTCAAAAGTTTGTTGACTGTTTGATTGTATGAACTTGATTTTTTAGATATCGAAAACTAAATAAATAACATTACTTTAATTTAAGCGTACAGAAAAGTCGCTGTTGTTCCAGCAAAGATTTTCTTTTCACTTTAATGAGTGCCCAGTAGGTAATTTGGGAAATGAAACAATTTTCGGCACTTTAACTGATTACCCTAGTTAATTTGCACATTACCTAGATAATCCGTAGAATAACTGATTTCTGCTTTTAGTGTAAACATATATGTATTGAGTTTTAAACATGTTATCTGTAAATGAAACGGTTTAAAATGGCTTTTTTTGTAGAACGTGAAAATCAACGTTTTTGTAGTATTTGTCCGATTTTCACGGGAGTGTCTGTCATACCTCTTTGAAACAAAATGGCGGGCACTCAAACTGTCTCTTGTCTGTTACGTTAAAAGACCGCTTTTCACTGGGCACGGCTTCGCGGATTTCAAAGAAATTCTTTATATTTATTTATTAGGCACTCAAAATGTCTGATTGATTAATAAAAACAGTATTTTTAAAAGCTTTATCAGTAAAACGGATCAACCAACTAACAGTGCCACTGTACTGTATGATTTCTTCGTGTAAAATGCCACTTGTACCGTTACAAGTATCTTATTGCCAGGGTCGGTAGTGCTGTAATTTATTTAAAAAAAAGAAAAAAAATGTAATATATATACTACATGGTTATAGGTTAAACTTTTACTTTCATTGTGTCTATGTTATATCAACTATTAAATAGGTGAGGATTCTGGAGTTTACTTTTAAGATGGGCACTTACAAAGCTCAAAGGAGAATTATGAAGTTAGGTTGGCCTTCTCATATCTCAGTATTACTTTAATTTTCTTCAATTGCACATTCTTTTCAAACATTTTTTGAAAAAAGGTGGGAAATAAACGACACGTGTTAACTTTCATGATGCAATGCGACATCTATCAAAAAACGTTATAAGCTGCATGCGATGGTGGCGCGGCTAGTTTATTTGCGAGAAATGAAAATATTGTTACTGCTCTTTGTTGCACCTGCCAGTCTTTCCTCTGTAGCCAAAAAACACGAATATTTTTGGCCTTCTTAGATAACCATATAGATAAATTTTTCACATGTAAACTTTATATTTGCAGGCGGGCATCTTTGAAAACTCATCTCAAAGAGCAATTTTTAGTCAATGCTATGATACTGAAACTTTATTCGTTTATCTATGACCAAAACCGAACAGGCTTTCATGCACTAAGTGATATAAACATGTTACATAATTATTATCTGTATCTTCAAAATATTATTTCTTTGTCAGCATGATCATGTTCTCAGCTGTTTGCAAAATCATGAGTTGGTGTTGTGTTGTGTAGGTGATGTAAACAAAATGATAAGAAATGTTTTTCTGTTTAATATTTTTGATTTGTGTTAATCTTTATTTGTAACAGCATTATTTATTAATAATAACTATTAAAATGTACATTGACTGGGAATTTTGGCTTCCAATTAGTGTTAATATTTTAATTTCTATAATTGCACATTTTAGTACTTATAGATTAATACCAAAACTAAGAGAAAAATTTATAAAAGCTAATCTTTTTGGGATAGATTTAAATAAGAGGACGCGGGATAAAGTGTAAGTATACTATTTGATAATTGGCAATTAACACAACTTAATTAAACAAATATTGTTTTTGTTAATTGTGGAGTTTTTAAAAATGATACTTTTGAAATTAATGAACTAGGCACTTTATTAATTTATTTTGCTAATAGGTCTATTAAAAACCTGTTTTAAATCTAAGTTTTACCTAGCCTGTTAATTTTTTTTTGTCAAAAATAATAAGTTGTAGGCACTTTAACTGCACGAAGATTAAAAAGTTTGGTATTTATGACATTTCAAGTCTCTTATAAAAATAAATGATTTTTAAATACTTTTTGTTTTGTAATTTATTATTCAATTAAGAGAAATTCATCTGCAGAAGAATAAATTTCTTATGGTAGGTAACAATATTGTGCAATTTTGAATAGAAATGTATTGTGAGATCATTGCTGTTTGTTTATACTGCATCGAGTATGCTAGATTTACTAAACCAAGGCTACCTATGGTTATTAAGACTGCTAATTACACATTACACACATTTAATTAATCATAAGTGTACTTTTATACAAAACCATATTAGGTTCTTAAAGTAATTTTGTTTTTAAAAAAGTGTATTATTTTGTAAAAAAAGTGTTAGGTTTTTCATGCATATTTCTTTCATACAAAACAGTGTTAGGTTCTTAAGGTAATTAAAGAAAACTACTGTTTTTATTATTATAAGGCCCTTAATTGGCCTTCTCAACATTTTTTCGATGAAAAACATGTTAGCTACTTTTACGCAGTAGTAATATTTAGATTATGCAAGGCACTGTTATTTAAAAAAAAAATTCAACTTCACATAGTTTTTGCACTTTTATATTTTGTATCATTACTATTGGGCATGTAATAAAGAGTTTAGGCTAAAAAATATGAAAATAGCCAAAAATGAATGCCATATTTAACAAAACTATGCTGCTAACTTACAGTCTGAGTTGGCCTGACCTCTTTGATGATATTCCATTTCTCATGATTATTGCACACAGTCCTTCAAATCGTTACCTTTAGCAATTCCTTTTTGGAAATCATGGAAACCTTACTTTTCCCTTTAAGCAAATGTTTTCTATATAAAACATTAACAGTTTTTTTGTGAGTTCAAAACTTGACTATCATTTCAAAAAAATTCACTTCATGTTTTTGAAACTAAAAAACAAATAAAATTTGAATTATCAAGATTTAATATGGCCACCTAGGTCACATGGGTTTTACATATTTATTTCATTTGTTATACAAATAACGAATTATAACATAACCTGGAATCTATAAATATTTGTGACTCAAATTTGTTCTATCAACTCTTATATCTTAGTCCAGAACAACAAGACCAAGTATGCAAAAGGTTAGTTTGCACTTTTTATACAATAGGCCTAAGGCTATTACATTGGCTGAAACAAAAATATCTTTTCTAAATAAAAATTTGAAAACTTTTAGTTTCTAAAAAGTTAAACATTATTAGTCCAAGGTTATTATTAGTCTAAAAAGTAAAATTCATAAATATACTACAAAACTCTGAAGAATAAAATCAGTTCAATTAGATATCGTAATAAGTAAAACTTCTTTCCTGGCATTTAGAATATTGTTTCTCCATTAACAAAATTTTCCTCAAAAACAGTTGTTTGGAATCGATAAAACTGTTTATTTCAGTAAATTATATGTTAATATAAATTCATGTTATATGACTAGAAGTGGGGTTTAATTATTAAAGTTTGTTCACATATATGTTATAGTAGGGATGCAGTCTCCTAAGAAACCTAACACTACATATGTGTGTGTGTGTGTGTGTGTGTGTGTGCATGTGTTCGTGCATGAAGAAGTAGTATATATTAGCATTACAAGTAATATTTTGTTGCAGCCCTGAAGCTTTTGGCGTGGTGACTGGTTGTATATTTTTGATTGCTGTGTTTTTGTTTATTCCGATTCCCTTCAGTTGGTCTGTGCTGCACAAGTCACCTTCTCTACACAATGAGGTAAACAACATTTGCATCAGGTTATTATTGTGTGTTACATTTATCTCTCATCTGCATTTGTCTAATTGTTATAATCCTGTTGAAGAAGAAAAATTATGTAGTAGGTGTTTCAATGTTTACAAATATTGAAAATATAATTATTATATGTTAAACCATTTTTAAGTGAATAACTGCAAAAGATAAATTATTTTGATTTTGAATATAATTTTTTTAAAAGTAGGACCTAGATACATATTTATTATTTTTTAATACAGATAAAAAAACAATTTCTTTTATTGAACCAAAAATAAAAATCATATATCTTGTTTTTCTTCCTTTTTATTTTAATTACGATAATTTGTTTTCAACACGTCAAATTAACAAAGCTAGTTTTTAACAACATAACCTGAAACTTATTATAGCCTATCAGCTGTTAAATAGAATTAGCTGATCATTACGGATTAATATAAAACAACTGATCTTTTATTGTTACATATTTATCAAAATTAAATTAACGATTCATTTCATATATTTACATCTTCCAAACTTCTTCGTAGTTTCCGTAGTATAATGGTTATTAAGTGCGCTTCACACATGGAAGTTTCCTGGTTCAATCCCAGGTGAAAATACAGGAAATTTTAATTACAATTAATTTAATATGAGACTTACTATGCACAACAGTATAATCTGTGCTCTCGCATCATGCAAAATTTAACATTACAACCAGCCCTAAAACATGATACATGTTAAAGTGTATTTAAGCGCTGTTGCACTCGTATGATGGAAACAAATTTCCAAAAATTTATGTTTGAATAACATCACATGAATGAATATTATAAAATTGGGAAATATTGATTGGCTAAAGTTAGATTTATTTTTGTATCTTCAATAAAATTTAAGGGTGTTAATTTACATAAATTTTAGTGCTAAATATGATGAGGAAATACAATTTTTTAAAATTTGTATGAGAAAAGTTTGTTTTGATTTGCAGCCATTTTGAAATAGATAAATTGATTTTCCTGGGTGAGGAACATGTCTCAAGGTATAAAAAAAATATGTTTTTGTACCAGATTTGAATCAAATTAGTTCATAATTATTGCAAACAGTACAATACTACATATAAATCTTGAATAATTTTTTTTAGTAAAGTTTAAAAAGAGAAAATAAATTTAAGGTTCCACAAACAACTCTCCTGGGTTTGCCGCTCTTCAGTTTTTAAAAATCTGACATTTAACTATATAGACATTTTTAGCTGATTCCAAATGTGTCACTTGAATTAACACAGAATTTTAAATTTAAGGCTTTTAAAACCCTTAATTTTTTAAGTTTTGATTTGAATCTGAATAGCTTATATCAGATAAAATAGTACTTGTTGAGTCATTACGTAATTGTGCGTTTTTTAGTTTTGAAGCTCTTGAATGGTTAATACCATTATTACGGACTATAAGACACACCTTAATTTTTAAGCAATCTTTAAAAAAATAACTTTTTTACCATTTTTATTATTAAATTGCAAAGCCAGACAAAAAAAATTCTTTGTTTATTTTTATTTTTTCCATTACGAAACTAGCTACTAACAAAAATATTGTAGGTCTACTGTTACCGATAACATAAATCACTTTCAATTCAAGTTGACTGGCACTGTAGACTGCAATGAGGCATCGAAGGTTAGTCAGTGTTCTGGGTTTGTGAAGGCGGGGCGAGAGGGACACAGTGTTAGCAAGCTAGTGGATCCCTGCAACTCATGTTCGTTGCATTGGTGTACTGCTGCTGCCACTTGAATCCAATGTTGCCAGATAAAGATAGGTTTCCCGTGGCATCGAATAATGACCCAATTGGTCATTTTTAAGACTAATGGGAATTTTAAATGAAACACTGGACATTTTAATATAAATATCGAGTATAAAACACACCTGTTTTTTGGAAGCAATTTTTCAAAGAAAAAAGTGTGTCTTATAGTCTGTAAAATACGGTAGTACTTATACAAAGAGCATATAAACACATTTCATAGTATTTTTTGTTATTACTGTGTATTTGGACATTTTTCATTAATTTATTTTAACATAAACCCAGATTTCGGGGCTTTATGTTCTAGTTGCATGTTTAGGTTTTAAGTAAGTTAGGCTCTTGAGAACAAGAGTTTATCTGAACTCTGAAACATCATATATAGTTTATATGATATATATACATATACCCACAGGGGGTGCAGACTAGCTGCAGCTATTGAGAGGATTTAGATGTTCCTTGCGGTACTCGAGTCTAACACACACTTATGACTTAAACACTTTACAGTCACACTTACATTTAGGGAAGCGATAATAACCTCAATGTGCTTTTCACCGTAAAAAAAATGTATATGTAAACTTAGTTTGATTTATTCTTAAATAAGTTCTTGTTGACAATGATCTTGTATCCAGTTTGTAGACTTACTTGCTGCACTGCTGTCAATATGCTGTATGCTACTGTTGGGATTTGCGGATGATATCCTGGACTTGAAATGGAGACACAAGCTGCTATTGCCGTCAATAGCGTCTTTGCCATTGCTAATGGTGTACTTTGTTAACTTCAACTCCACTACTATCATAATACCTAAGCCATTTAGACCTTGGCTTGGGTTCTCTCTGAACCTCAGTAAGTATATTGTATAGTGCTAATAAACGTGTATAAGGTCCAGTTCTACAATATCTCGATAGTTTCCTCACAGGTAAATTTAACCTACGAATAAAACCAGCTGGCATTATGTTTGTATAAAGAGTTTTAATCCCTCCTTTAGCTGCCAGTAAGTAAAATTGCTAGATTTACAATTTTTCATGTAGGTAGGTAAACACTTGCTTGAATGTGATAGGTCATTTTCATTGTCTTGAAAATTTGAAAAAACATAATAGCCTAAGCCTAGTAATTTTCAAATTGTATTGAAATTTTGAAAAAGCATAATAGCCTGAGCTGTAATTTTATTCTGTTGGCCATTCATTGTTTATATGATCTGTATAATAAAGTTTTGAACAACAACACTTCTGTTATTATTGTTTAAATTGTAATTGTGACTAGTTTGATAATTAGCGCTATAACTTGTAATTTCTAATATGTTAGTTTTATTTGTAATTTATAGCTGCCTAATGCTTGTGCAGCTTTAAGAAATCTGACAGCTTTAAAACAATCGAACAGTTCATTGTCATTCCAAAAATTAAAATCACAAATCCTGTCTCTAAATATTTTATTGTTTCTGGGCTGAGCTCTCATTTGAATTATTTCTTCATCGAAAGTGTCAACAAAATCTTTATAAATAAGCATAGCTGACAATTTAGCATATATACTACAGTTTTTACTAAATTATTCGGTCACTTTTATCTGCCATACAACTTGATATTGGCTTCTTCAACTAGCTGATAATTTTATGAGGACAATTAATTTATTTTCCCAAAAAAGGCTAACGGGAGTTTATAGATCACCCTTCTTTCATTTATTGAGGATAGCTGTGTCTGGAACTTATTAGAATATTGCAGAAGTGTACCTAAATCAGTATATGTTCAGAATTGTTATTGATTTATTTGGAAAACTGCTGATTTTATAACTTAAGCCCAAGCTATATGAAATATGTCAAAAACAATGGTATAGCCTTATAAATATTTACATAAATAATTATTGACATCAATAATAATAACAATAATCAATAATAACAATAATAATAATAATAAATAATAATCAATAATAATAATCTGTATTATTATAACATTTAATACATACATGTTCATTGTTGCAGGTATTCTGTATTATTTGTACATGGGAATGCTGGCTGTTTTCTGCACCAATGCCATCAATATTTTGGCAGGAGTCAATGGCCTAGAAGCAGGCCAATCTTTAGTGATAGCTTTATCAATTGTTGTATATAATTGTATCGAACTCTGTGGCAGCCTGTGGAAGGCTCATCAGTTCTCTCTTTACTTGATGCTGCCTTTTGTTGGTACTACTGCGGCATTGTTGAGGCATAACTGGTTAGTAAGTACTTATAATAATATGATTAGATATAAATGGTAATTACAAAATACTCCCTATTAATCATTTATTTTTATTTACTGGTTACAAATTTCCCTAATAAATTACCTGTGTAAGGGCCCAGTTTTAATACAAAAAAGATTAATACATTGTTTATCTTAAGACTAAAACTAAAATATAAATATAAACCAATTTCCAAGACCTTACATTTCCTTAGAAACTACAACTAATTACTTATTCAAATATGTTTATATTATTCTTTCTAATTACATATTATAGTAACAGTGCATTTACGAGCAGCCATTTTTTCAGTTTATTTTTTAACATGTCTACTTACATTAAGAGTTTTTAGGTCATTTGTTAGTGTATTAAAATTCATAATAGTTATGTATATATTCTTTTTTTTTACCAGCTTCTTTATATACAGTAGGTATTTGTATAGACTTATTCCTTGTAATATTATTACTATTTATAAATTCATTGCTTAAATTAAATAATTTCTTAACAACGTTAAAATATAACTCTGATTTATGTTAAGTATATATTTTCAAATTTCAGTATCATTACTTATTATTTTTAATATCCTTTTTTATAAATTAAGTAATGGCAAGAGAGCATTACAATATGCTGCTCTCCAGCCTATTATATCATGTGTGACAATACTGTTGGAAAGCCCATAATGTATTTCTAATAATGTTTTACTTGACGTAATCTTTTTAATTTAACAAAAAAATAATTCAAATACTTGGTTCTATTACATAAATTAATTATGTGATCAGTCCATCTCATATAACTATCAAAGAAAACATCTAAATATTCTTTATATACATACCGATATTTATCTATCAAAGAAAACATTAAATAGTCTTGGTCCTAGTGGTAATGTAGTTATACTGTTTGCAAAAGTTACATATACTGTCTTTTGAACGTAACTGTTAATTAGTTATTCAATAACCACTGAGCAACAAGTTCAAGACATAATTTAAAATTGTAAATTACTTGTAAACATTATATTGTTATAAAATTAATTATTTTCACATTATAAGCTACTCATATGCCGTTTTTGTCTGTACAGTAGAATCTCGATTAACCGTCATTCTCGGGACCTTGGGGCAACGGATAACAGAAGTAGACCTATCATACTTTTGACGATTGATAAAAGTAACATACTATACTCTGTTTATAGTACAGATTGTTGTATTATTGTTATTTGGAAAAATGTAGTAGAAAATTAATTTTCTAACAGTAATTATGCATTATACATTTTACTTATATAGGTCTTTAATACAGTAAATTACCCATGCTTAACCTTTTGACAAGTGATCACGTAACATATGCGAGAGCGTGTCACTTAGAGTACTCACGTTATTGTTATATGATCAACTTATATGCTGAATGGTATCGTAAGTAGTGTGAGTGTATTTATCTTTCAATAGAAACATTCATGCACTCTATTGGAATTTATTGACACTGTTGAGGTGCTTCTATCTCATTACAGTAGATGATAGGATAGTTTACTTTTCAATTATCAATGTTTGGTTAGCAATTAGTGCCAATTGCCATAATCTATGCTATAAATAATTTGTGTCTAGTTACAGTATTTTGTTTTGTCTAGAAGGTTATTTTTATTATTTATTACAAGTTATTTACTATGGAAGACTGTTTGAAAATGTCAGATAACAGAATTACCCTGACAGTTAAAAGGGTGGCGGTTAATCGAGACTGTTGTAATTCTAAATGTTTTTCTTTAACTATTGACCTATAAAGTATAATTGAATGAAAAGGATACATTTGGACATAACCAAAATGTAGACCAAAGAAAGGAAATGGACTCATAATAATTAAAAAAAACCAAAGATAACTTAATAATAAATCAGTTACTCAATTAGTTTTAAAAATACATTGGACAGTAACTTGTTGGCTGCATCTTTAAAAATAATACATTGCTATAAAAATTGATTTTTTCGTTTAATGAAAAATTTACCTTTCTGCTTATAATTGCTACATCTTATGGATAAAAATGTAGGGCTGTATGCATTTCCGGGTTGAAAATGATATCATACCTGGTTCCCACTCTGGTGTGGGATCAGTTTCCCAAATGTTTTTTATAGGCACACTTCATTTGAACCATAACTTGTCGAAATGTTTTTGGTAGTGTAATAATATTTAAGTAATGCCATGATATTGATATTCATGATCAAAACACAAAGTTACAAATTATTTATAAGTATAAAAATGCTAAAATTATTGTAAGAAGTAAACACATATATTGTTATTGGTTAAATTTGCGGATGATACAAAAATTTAATATATGCAGTACGTGGACAGATAAAAATCCCTATATTTATTTACTTATTTTGGTATTTGCTGAAATGTAGATAAAGGCACAGGCTGGTTAATTGTACAATTGTAATTAATTAATAAGGCAGTCAGTGCAATTGTAAGGTTTTTGGACAGTTTTTCTCTCTGTTTTGAAGTGAACCTTTTAATGCCTGCTGTTTTTTAAACTCTAGCGAGAGGAATAAATGGAAAAAACGTCTGCTGAACAGAAGAATATAACAGATAAATGTAATGAATGAGCGAACAAACATATGTATATTTATACATATTATACATAATTAATATGCATAATTATACATTATTATAATTTATGCATTATACGTATTTATACATATAAATATATATTTATCTCTCTCCCTCTCCCCCTCTCTCCCCCCACACACGCACACACACACACACACACACACACACTATTAGACTAACAACTAATTATCATAAAACATAATTTTTAACATTGAATGAATTAGTTAAATACAGTATATATAAAAAACTGTAATAAATAAAACTACACTGTTGTTAGGAATTTGGGATCTCCTCTAACTCGGGTCCTCTAAAGAATCAACTATCATAGGTTCAACAAAGCCTTTTAATTCATTTAATTATATTACATTATTCTTATGTTATCAGAACTACAAGTCTCTCTGGAAACCTGTGCTGCAATTTGTTTAAACCAAAAAGATAAAAGGGGAAAAAGTGTACGTAAAAGCTGTCTACTTACACTGCCAATTCATTGTTCCCCAGCATTGCCTGATTGGAATGTTCTTGGAGCACTTCTTGATGCTGGTTGTCCTACGGCCCTGTGGTCACCCCTGGAATCGACTGACCTTCCGGTCCTCTCAGAATCGATTGAACATGACCTACTTCTTCCCCAAGCTTTTATGTAAACTGCTGTTCTACATACCTTGTTGTTTATTGCAGCAGGCAATATGTCAGCAGTTAATTCTTTGGCTATTACTTCTTTACAGTATTTAAGACTAATAATTAATATTACAATTTTTGATTCCTAACACTTGTAAAATTTATTTCTGTTAGCTGCGTCTCTGAACTGCACACTTCAAGGTTGTTAGTCGTAGCTACAGTTATTATTCCTTATCCTTATCATTAACACTGATCCCTCTTTCTCATTATAAAACTTACATTATAAAAACTTACATATGGATTTTAAGAAAAAAAATGTTTTTCTAAGTTGCTATGTTTTTATTTATTGGTATTGTTTTTGTACAGGTATCCGTCACGGGTGTTTGTAGGTGATACATTTTGCTACTTTGCGGGTATGACGTTTGCAGTTGTTGGAATATTAGGGCACTTCAGTAAAACTATGCTTCTGTTCTTCATTCCTCAAGTTATCAATTTCCTATATTCAGTGCCACAGCTGTTCCATTTAGTTCCTTGTCCGCGTCATAGAATGCCAAGGTAAGTGAAGTAAGAATTATTGAAATACAGTAGTAGTTTAATTTCAAGTATTGCATTGGGGTATTAACAGAATGATACAGAATATTGTAAACATTATTTCAAAATTATTTGCATAGGAAGTGCTTTAAAGTTCATTTGGTTGTAAACAATCTAGATTTATTATTGCAAAAATCAAATTAAAAAGTAGTTGAACTTCCTTATAATGCTAAGTCATGCTTTTTATAATGTCATTTTGATATAACATAATTTTTTCGTGTTCCTTTCACTGATGCTTTATACAGTGTTCATACAAATTAATACAAATGTAATTATGTCACACATGTGCACACAGGACAAATTAATACTGTATATTTTTTTAGTTCATACCATAGCTTTTTTTAGTTCACTGTCAAAGTTTGTCTTTATTTCCACTACTTTTCTATTAGGTCCAAGCACTTATTTTGGGACCAATTTAATATTCACAACAACAAAAATTTAAAACAGGATTTAAACAACAATTTGAAACTCACACACAAAGGTACTAAACATTTTGTTAAATTTAAAATTCAAATGTATGTAACATGACACTGTTATAACTGTTTAAATTTTCTAAGGAGCAAATTAGACATTTGATGACACACTAAATAAAATTAGGTACAATGACAGAAAAGGGAATAGGCATTCTGAGAACAGATAACTAAGAAATATCCTATAAGTTATTGACCTACAAAAACCAAACATCCATCAATCAAAGGGTGTTAACTCAGCACAATGTTATCTCTCTCTCTCTCTCTCTCTCTCTCTCTCTCTATATATATATATATATATATATATATATATATATATATATATACACCCCGGAGGGGGTTGCAGACTACAGCTGCACCTATTGAGAGGATTTAGACATTCCTTATGGTACCCGAGTCTAACACACACTTACACTTACAACACTATGCTTATGACTTAACACTTTACACTCAAACTTACATTTAGGGAGGTGATAATAGTCTCAATATGCTTTTCGCCTTAAAAAATATATATTTTTAAACACACACACATATACACACACACACACACACACACACACACACACACACCTACCTGCTTAGAAATAATTAACAAAATAAAAAAAAACATTTATAATATGTTCAGCCCTTTATCTGAAACCTAAAGTATTATGCGGGTCATTTTTCATTCTGTGAATTAGACCGTTGTTCAGATCGACCGTTAGATGGGGTACCACTATATTTTGTTTGATGTTTAGTTATTAGTGGGTTTAAGTATTGACCTAGCTACAAGTCACATTAAAAAAATAGGGCAGGTCCAGAAAGGGCAATATTAACACAAAAGTTTTTTTTTAGTTCAAAATGTTTAATTCATTTTCTCTTGGTTTATTACTTTGCTGGTGAATTTATATTCATTGTGTAGTATTTTATCTTCCAGTTATAGTAAAAATTCAGCAAATATGGCAGGATCAGCACTAAGATACCAGTGAACTTGGACAGCAAGTGCTTATGGACAGTAGTACTGTTCTCATGCACAGTGTCAGTATGATTGTAATATATGATATTGTAATAGTTCGTAACTGCAGTTCAGCATTTACAAATAGGGCGCTGGTGCAGGGTGTATGGTTTGAGACTGGGGTTAAACGCCATGTTATTCTGAGACAGTGTGCCATTCTAGGCAGACGTAATGGCCATTAATGACTGTATTTGGGAGAATTTAAGACAGGCTTTAAGGAAGCCTGAATCCACATTTCACAGAGCGGTGTCTGAACTCATTGGACTGGAGCTAGAGATAGAGATTCTCTATTTCTCATAGAGGGAGCTAGAGATTCTGTGTGTCTGGCAGGGTCTCAATAAATAGGGAGCTGCCCTATTTTTTTAATGTGACATGTAGCTAGGCAGGGTATCAATAAGCAACATCAGAAAGAAGCGACACCCTTATAGGTCATTCATTTAATAAATTTCCCTCTAGGACTTGCGAGGACAGTAGGGATCCTGAGCAAGGGACAACCTTTTGGTACTGTGGTCTGAGGGTACACTTAAACGGGATAGGAATGTACCACCGAGAACTGTATATAGGTTATGCAGTAAGAAAGATTGAAACTGCAGGTCATATAATCTACGATTGTGAGGTTCTTGCCAGCAGGAGGCTAAGGATGTCTGGTTTTCAGGACACTGAGGACCTCCAGAAGAATGAGCTAGTTAGTCTGCTGAACTAATATCTAAGAGGCATAGTTACACAACTGTCCTTTGATTTTATCAGGGGATATACAGTTTGTTATTTCTCAATAATGCATTTGCTTAACTAAAATAACCTGTTGTGTGTATAAGCATAAGAAATAATAACAGCACTAATTTATAAATAAGTGCTGAACATAAAACAGTATCATAAATTTTATATCCTGTAATTGCTCAATCTTCTGGGACTAAACAACTCAGTGCTGCAGTTGGGTTTTTCCTTAACCAGATTTTGTCATGTTTCATCCTGCCTACATTCAGGTTGTCGCCATCCTTTGACACGTAGGCAAAAGATAGTGAACGTACCACAAGATACCGATCATACCACAAGAGATAGTGAAAGTAGTTCATACACAATGTGGTATGATCGGGTTTGACCCTAGGAGATTTGCTGCCCTGGGTGGCTTTATCAATGCTGCCCTTCCCCCCATTCAAACATTGCATGTTTAAACTGTGTAGGCCTTGTCATTTTTGAGAAACAGTGACCAGACAGTGACTCGCTATTATATAAAATTTATTATCTGTGTTCCGGTGCTTCTCTGCGATAATTTGCCTTCTACACACCGGTGGAGGCAGCTGAAGTGAGCAGCTGATGGGTTTAGTGACCCCACCATACCTCTAGCTCATTCTACTCTCACTCATTTACTCTACATACACACAACACACACACACACACACACACACACTCTCTCTCACACACAAACACATACACACTCACAGGGGGGTGCAGATAGCTGCACCTAGTGAGAGGACCTAGACGAACCTCGCGGCACCCGAGTCTAACACACACTTACACTTACAGCACTACACTTATGATGTAAACACTT
Source organism: Callitettix versicolor (assembly GCA_022606455.1). Classification (NCBI taxonomy): domain Eukaryota; kingdom Metazoa; phylum Arthropoda; class Insecta; order Hemiptera; family Cercopidae; genus Callitettix; species Callitettix versicolor. Next base: position 21,354,871 of record CM040187.1, read on the forward strand.
CACTCTCACACATACATTTAGGGATTTGCTGTGCTTGTTCCGTTACGTCTGGGAGTGGCGATTCTGCTTGGTTTCCTTTACCAAGTATGTACATACTTGGGGCCAAGTATGTGGAACCTGATGTGTGCCTAGCACTGCCGAGGACCTCTGATGGGACAGATTCTGGAACCGAGCAGCCTATAGGCACTTGGCAAGCACATGAATGTTAAGTTATGGGTGTCGGAGCCCATAGCTGGGTCTATCGAAACAAATGGTTGCATTCTGTGAGTACATAGAGGGTGGCTGCCAGTGGTACTTGGGTTTGGGGAACCGTAACTTTGTACCGGAACCCATTCCTAAGTATTCTGGAGTGCTGACAGACATGTATTTCAGCTCCAGGATATTGGAGGTCCCCCCCCATTTATTGGGGATTCTTGCTTTAGTTCGAGTATCCTGGGTTGCTGGTGGTTGTTTGGGTGCACCCTGTGCCACTTGTTCGAAAAATCTTCATTCATGAATCGCTCGGCAAACTAAAGTATGGATAACTTAACCAAAAACGCCAAAGGAGTGTTAAAGAGGCCTCGTTTGGCTTCGAATGGGTCTGGTGATCATAGTGGAAGTGAATTAAGTCCGAGAAATGAGGAGATGCAAGCTGAAACTCTACAGCTACCATCTCCAAAGTTCATAGTCTTTAAAAACACTGTGGAATGGGCCGACTTGTCAAAAGTGTCCCCTTTCCTTATAAATAAAGCGATTGTTGGAAGAGCAGGTCCTGTAGCTTCAATTAAGAAGCTGCAGAACGGCATGTTACTGGTTCAGGCTAACAGCGTTAAGCAGAGCCTATCGCTGTTAAAAATGACATCATTTTATGAAATGGTCAAGGTTTCTGTGGAGCCACACAGAACCTTGAACTCAGCAAAGGGAGTGATAACTTGTAAATATCTCCTCCATGTAGACCTGGAGGAGATTAAATCAGAGTTAGCAAAACAATCTGTTGTAGACGTGTGCCATATTACGCGAAATGATAAGGGGCAAAAAGTACCGACTGCCTCATTGATTTTGACTTTTGGTAAACTTACCGTCCAGACCACATCTATGCCAGATACCTGCACCTTTCGGTAAGGCCATACGTTCCAAACCTGAGACGGTGTTTTAAATGCCAGGGTTTTGGACACGTTAGCTCCACATGCAGGAAGGATCAGGTATGCAGTAATTGTAGTGGTAATGGTCATGATAGTGAGCAATGTAAAGACGATCCAAAGTGTTGCAATTGTGGTGGAGACCATCCCACTCGTTCCTTCGACTGCCCTAAGTTTAAGGATGAGAAAGCGATTCTTACTATCATGGCCAAGGATAAGATATCTTTTTCGGAAGCAAGGAAGGTTTTCAAAAGCTCAAAGTCAATAATTGAAGGTAAATCGTTTACTGCTGCCACCTCTACCAGTAAATCATCATGTGCTAATTGCGAAGAGCTAACTAAAATGGTAAAAGCATTATCAGAACAGGTAGCTCAATTAATAACTCTGATTTCTGCGGGTACCACTCCTGATTTGCTTTCTAAATCATCTGAAACGTCTTCCTCTGAAGTGTCTTCAAAAGGAAAGGATACTCACCTTTCGAAAGTCGCTACTAAAACCCTTGTGACAAAGAATCTGAGGCCTGTAATTCCGGAAGTAAATCCATCTTCTTCCAATCTAGGCATAAGAACAAAGTCGTAAGTGTTAAAGTCTTCGTCTAGAAACGTTCCTTCTGGACTAGTCCATTTTCTAAAAAAAATCTAACACATACCCACAAGTGGTTGTGTCTAAAAAAGAAAAAATACAAACAAAGAAGGAAAAAAATCAAAGGAAGGAGTTGCTTCCAAGGTGCCTCCTTCCAAAACTACTATCTCTACAGAGTCGGACATCAATTACAGTAGTGATTTGATGTCCATTGATTCTGATAAATCAATAACTCATAAGCATGAATCCGAAATGAATCCAGTTGTATATTAAACCTAAGCATTCAATCAATGTCTGCATGTTCCAAAAATAAAGTGATACAATGGAATGTTAATGGGGTAAGAAGCCATATTGAAGATCTGAAGGTTCTTGTACGAGATATGTTGCCTTTAATAATGTGCCTTCAGGAGACTCACTTGTGTGAATCTCACATTTTCAGTTTCAGGGGTTATTCTGTTTTCAGAGCAGATTTCATCGCTGAGGAAAGAGCCAGAGGTGGTGTAGCCATTCTGGTTCACAACTCAGTTGAGTCGGTTCTTCTGAATATAGTAACTCCTTTACAAGCTGTTGCCGTTCAAATAACCGTACCATTCAAACTTACAATCTGCAGCTTATATTTACCGCCTAATTACAGTTTCCAAAACCATGAAGTATGTGACTTAATATGCCAGTTGCCACCACCGATATTATTATTAGGCGATTTTAACGCTCATCATACTGCATGGGATTCATCAAGCTTTAACTCTAGAGGAATACGCATTGAAAGGATAAGGTCCGAATTGGATTTATGTCTTCTTAATAACGGTTCCCATACGCATTTAGCGGCATCTACTGGCAATTGGACCGTTGTTGACTTGTCATTCTGCAGTCCAATTCTGACAACGAAGTTTGAATGGTCGGTATTACCTGATCTTTATGGCAGTGATCATATTCCCATTAATATTTCATTTCGTAATTTCCCTCATCCGGATCAGCGCCTGTCGCGTTGGATTCTGAAAAAAGCAAATTGGGAGAAATTTATGAAGAAATTTGTATCACCAGACATTTCAATATAATGTCATTGTGAATATAATGACTGTATAAACAGAATAGTGTCAAAATTTACTCAAAACATTTTACAATCAGCAGAGAAAACTATTCCAAAAACTTTAGTACGCCCTTCACGTCCACCTGTCCCTTGGTGGAACGAGGAGTGTAGGAAGGCGTTACGTCTATGTAGAAAAGCTCTGAGGAGATTCAACAGAAACCCGACAAGTGAAAACCTAGAACAATATAAAGTCCTTCGTGCAAAAGCTCGTAGAATATTCAGGCAAAGCAGAAAGGATTCTTGGACCCAATACATTGGAACAATATGTAGAACAACACCTACATCTGTAGTATGGAAGAAATTGCGTTCCATTTGTGGTCCGCCTCCATCTGTAGGACTGATGGGACTTCAACAGGCGAACGGTTTTTTGGTTTCTGACAGTTCCGACATTGTAAACCTTTAGTTTTTCCTCTTCTGCAGCTTATAACACTGCCTTTTGTAAACACAAAAGCGCATTAGAAAAATTGCCTTTCACTGTCGGTACTTCTGATGATTCTCCTCTGAACAGTCTGTTTACTCTACGTGAGCTAGAATCTGCACTGCTGTCCACCAAGGATTCAGCTCCCGGGCCTAACAACCTTATTTACTCCATGATTAAAAAGCTTCCACCGTCGGGTAAGCTATTTCTTCCCGAAATATACAATCGTATGTACGAGGAGCGTACATTCCCTGGCGATTGGTTGACAGCTACAGTAATTCCTGTTCTTAAACCAGGCAAAGAGAAAACTGATCCAAGTAGCTATCATCCTGTTTCTCTCACCAGCGTGCTATGCAAGCTAGTAGAAAAAATGGTAAATGGTCGCCTTGTTTGGTATTTAGAAACTAATAAATTACTATCGAAAGACTAATGGGTCGATCTTCTATGGATCAGCTGGTTTTGTTAGAATCTGAAATACAAAATGCCTTCCTCTTGCGTCAAACACTTGTTGCAGTATTTTTTGACCTAGAGAAGGCATACGACATGACCTGGAGAAGAGGAATACTGAACATTTTAAAATCATGGGGTGTACAAGGCAGAATTCTAGCTTTTATTACAAATTTCCTGTCTAATAGGTACTTTAGGATACGTCGTGGAGCTACAGTTTCAGATCGATTCCATTCAGAGAATGGTGTTCCACAGGGGAGTGTACATAGTATTACCTTGTTTGCTATTGCAATCAATGGAATTACTACTAATGTGCAGTCCCCTGTCCGATGTTCGCTCTTTGTGGACGATTTTGTTATTTATGTAAGCACCAGAAATATGGCAACAGCTGAAAGAACTCTTCAGCTGGTAATAAATAGGTTCAGACATGGACGAGATCTACTGGCTTTAAATTCTCTGCTGCTAAAACTCAGTGCATTGCATTCAGTCGCCGTCGGCATATCCAAGCTCCGTCATTATATCTTGATGGTATACAGGTCCGGACTTTTCCATCCGTTCGATTTTTGTGTCTAATATTTGATGAAAGGCTCTCCTGGAGCCCTCACGTGCATGATTTAAAGTTACGATGTAACAAAATTCTCGATATGTTGAGGGTTCTTAGTAGTTCTCGATGGGGCGCTGATAGGACCAGTATGCTGATGTTTTATTGTGCTGTAATTCGTTCGCGAATTGATTATGGTAGCATTCATCTGCTAGACCATCGATTTTAAAGAACTAGATCCTGTTCATAACTCTGCAATCTGTCTTGTTTCTGGTGCTTTCCGTTCGTCCCGTTGTGAGTGTTCTCGCCGATGCTGGCAAACCATCACTCTCTCGTCGGAGACAGCAGTTACAATTAAGTTACGTATGTAATATATTATGTAAACCATGGCATCCTGCTTATAATACCATTTTCCATAATCAGTTGTACCAACATTATGAATCCTGACTGCACGCTACAGTTCCTGTTGGCATTAGAACAACCCATATTTTTGAAGACTTGCGTATTGAACTACCCCCAATGTTTGAAAGGTCCTTTTGTCATGTCCCTTCATGGATAATCAATATGCCGACCTTTGATTTCTCCTTGTGTACATACCTGAAAGACAACATTGTGTATCAACGTGAGTTTTTTCGACTGATTAATTCATATCCATCTGCTAAATTTATTTTCACAGATGGTTGTAAGATGAATAATAATGTTGGGGGTGCATTTTATTCACTGGACGAAACGTATAAGTATGGATTACTCTCAATTTATAGTCTTCACTGCCAAACTCTTTGCCATCTTAAAGGCTCTGAACACTATTGAATTCGATAGTTTGCATTACGTAGTTTGTTCTGATTTAGAATGTGCCCTCCATCCAATCTTGGATATGTATTCGGTAAACCCTCTGGTTCAATATATTCTGTGCTCTGTCCATAGACTTGAACTACGAGGTGCAAGAGTATCATTTACCTCGATTCCTGGTCACTGTGGAATATTTGGAAACACTGCAGCGGATAATGCGGCAAAGGAAGCAACTTTTCTGCCGCCATGCACTCCACGTGTAATCTTGTCTGACTTTCTTTGTCACGTAAAACATTTAATTCTTCTACAGTGGGAAAATGAATGGGCAGCTACAAGCAGTAACAAATTGAGGGTAATTAAAAATACTGTTCGTTCTTGGGAGTCGTCAATACGTGCAAGTCGTAGAGAAGAGGTGGTGATTACCTGCCTTCGCATTGGTCACTCAGTGTTAACGCATGGATTTCTGATGGAATGCGGGGACCCACCTGAATGTGAGTTCTGTAGGGAAACCATCACAATAAACATATATGGCTCGATTGTGATAGTTTCCAAAATTTGCGTGTTATGTGTGGTCTGAGCAACTGTTTGCAGACGATGTTGGGAGATAGTGCCTCGGCCATTGACCGGGTTCTAGACTTCTTTCATCGTCTGAATGTTTTAAATAAAATTTAATTTATATATTTGTTATTTCATGTGTTATTTTATTTATTTATTTTATCTAAATAACTTTATATTTGTAATGTTTATATATACTTTTACGAATTGTTATTAAATTTTATTCATTATTCATTGTTATTTAGTTCTTAAGTATTTGTTATTGTAATATAGTTATACCTGTTATTTAAATTTTTGTTTTATTTATTTTTACTGTTATAGTTTGTTGTTGTTTTTTTTTTATATATATGTATACTTTTATCTTGCATAACGGCGATGATAACCTTAACGGTTTTTCACTGGAAAAAAAATTGCCTTCTACACAGAAGTTTCTTAACATCAGTTTTGGCTGTTCCAATGTATTTAAATAAACTAAATTAATTTAAATACTTTAAAGTCAGTCCATTTGGCTTTTTAAGCTTGTGAAAATTCCTAGTTTTAAAGTAAATCAGGCATTTTGAGTGACTGTCATTTTGTTTCAAAATGAGTCTAAGACTGTTTAAGGTAGCCTAAACCCAAGTAAATGTTAATTGTACTTAATAAATGTACAGTAAGTTTACATTGTACAATACAATACAAAACGTACAAGTATGTTTTTATTGAAAAATGTCAAATCGTGTTTCAGTGAAAAATGGACAAATTAGGCCTTTTAAACATATAACAGAAAATTAAATCAGACATTTTGAATGCCTTCCATTTTGTTTAAAATAGGTGTATGACAGTTTGAGATTGCTTAAAACTTTGACACAGCTTCACATACTTCATCGAATTGTGTGAAGACATTTTCCTATGAAAACCGGAGAAATAGTGCTAAAAAAACTGAGATTTTCATGTTTTATAAAGGAAGCATTTTTAAGCCACTTATTTTATATTTTATTAAGATATATATTTTTAAAACCCAGCTGTATTCCCACATCTTTGCCATGAGAAATTTTAACTTTATAGGTTATGTTGTTTTTGATATACAGTGATCTTTAGTCAGTGACTTTAGTTTTTTAGGCTACATTATATGTATTGACTGATATAGATAGGTTGAATGAATGAATAAGTAAAAGGAAAATAAACATATTTATGTACAATAACAACAATTTATGTACAATAAATGTATGTATATAACAATACATTTATGTGTTGTTTTGTATTACCTTCGTAAGTAAAACTAACTTTGTTACCAATAATTGAGAATAATTTTGTGCCCAAGCGCCTTGGCATCTGATGCAGCTCCCTTCCTAGAGCTGATCTTGGGTATGAATTCTGCACACTTTCAAATGAGATTATGATAAATATGAACATTTTAAAAATTATATTGCACTTTATATTTTTTATCTGATAATTACAGTAGTCTCAATTAACTTCCATTATCGGGATCGTTCGGGTGATGGATGACAGAATAGACAATTAACAGAAATTAACCACCCATACTTTTGTTGATTAATAAAAATAACATATTATACTCTGTAGGAGAGAATGTTTTATTATTATTTTGAAAATGTAGTCAAATTCTTAAATTTTTATGGAACAGGTGATAAGTTTCAGGTTATGTTGTTAAAAACTGGTAATGTTAATTTCATCATAATTAAAATGAAAAGCAGAGAAACATGATACATGTTTTTTATTTTATTTTTGGTTCAAACAGAATTTTTTTTTGCCATTGTGGTAAATTTACTTGCATATAACTGGGAGTGCAGTACATATCATAATCAAAAAACTATTCAGTAGTACAGTATAACTAGGGATCATGGGAAAAAGTATACATCTTTTTGCAGTGAAGATTTAATATTTCTCACAGAGAAAAAAGTGGAAAATTCAAATTAATTGCACACCTAAGGAAAAGGACATCTTAATTTAAACTGTCAATGCATAGAAACAATTTATCCCTTTCTTCCAACAGCCGCACTCACCCCAAAGGCTATTCAAAAGGCTGTGTTTACTTAAAACTTCCATAATGCAAAGTTTGGCATGGGCCCCCTCGTTATTATGAACATCACAAATGCAAATTTAAATTTGGTAATAGTATGGTTTAGAAAAACCAAAATAACTTTTATGATAAAATAAAATAATAAACAATTATTTTATTCTATATAAATAAAAACAGTATTACAGTAAGAATTGTAAAGAATTAAATATCTCTCGGAATCAGTGGACCTGCTCATGTTTATTTACATATTACATCTGATCGATGGTTAACATTTATTTATCTTTAAGTAGTGCTATTAATCTGTAGTGGTTAATAAAGTAATACCGGAACTTATGTTTGTTCTCAGACTGAATAAATCTGGTCTTCTAGAAGCAAGCCAAGTTCAGTTTACTGCTTCTGAAGCCACTGTCCTGGGTTTATTGGTACTCAGAATGCTCAGCTTAATGAAGCTTGTTCAGTTCAAGCAGGACGGCAAAGTTTACCAAGTCAACAATTTAACTTTAATTAATTTTATTCTGGTTTGGGTCGGGCCGCTACACGAAGCCACTCTCACGACAGTCCTTCTCACTGTTCAGGTAAGCGATTCCATTCCTAAATCTTCTTGTACCGAATTTACTTTCTAAAGGTATAGTGTACATTTTAGAGTTGCCACTCAATATTTCATGCAAGGTACCAGGAAAAATTAAAATTGTCGAGGGTGGTGAAATATAGAGGTTATTAAAATAAAATTTTGAAAAAGCAAGTGTTTTTAGAACAATTTTCAGTACAGTTGATATGTACCTTTTTTTGTCCGTGAGAGAGAGAGACTTTTATAACAACAGCTCTACATAAGTGATTAAACCAAACTCTGTTCACTGTAGCTAAGTACAATAATATTTCTGTTTTATTTGTGCACCAGCTCTGTGCCGTGGCACTGAGGCTTGACACTTAAGGCATAGCTTTTCCATTTCAGATGAGCCATACTTTTATCAGTAAGTAATAATGTTTGAAATGAGTGAGTTATGCAGTTCTTGATTACAGAAGGGATTTATGACCCAACAAATAAACAATGATGTGCCTATAAGTATAAAAAAGAAATATACCTGGCGAAGAAATATACCAGTACGATTTATAAAGGATGGGCAGAGTATGAATTATATAGTGGATACATGTGTGTTTATGGAGTTTTCATAAATTCATACTGGTTTTATCAAATAGGCAGTATGGATTTATGAAAAATTTAGGAACTAAAGATGCCTTACTAAATTAATTTATGAAAAACTTGATAGAAGCATACCAATAGCTACAACATTTTTAGATCTTACTAAAGCTTTTGATACTGTTAATCATAACATCTTACTGGACAAGTTATACAATTATGGAATTAGAGGTAATGCATACAAGTTAGTGGCGTTATTTGCAAAATACAAAACGTGTTAAAGTTAATGCAGCTATGAATGAAATTTTGGAAGTTAAAGCAGGATTTCTACAAGGTACCGTAGTAGGGACAATGTTATTTATCCTATATATGATGTAATACTATCTTTTGATGACGATACAACTTTAATATCTTCTTATAAATAATGGCAATTCATAGAACTTTTGAATTTAGAATTATTAAAACTTTTAGAAATTAGTAGAATAATTATCTTTTAACAATCTTTAAATAGCTTGTGTTATATAAGCTACACTTGAATATTGGTAAGACAGTATATACAGTTGACCTCACATATAAGGTGGTTGAAGGGATAAAACGTATATGAGCGCTGTAACCAAGTTTGCAAACGGCGGAAATACTGTATGTAGTGAAAGAAAAGCATACTTTGTACTGTATACACAGTTAATGGCTATTTTATTATACATATGCAGTAGGTTGATTTAATTTTCTCTTTAGAACTCTGTACACCACGAACTGTTGAACCAGCCAACCCCAATTTTCGACACACATCAATTTGTTTTTCGCCTTTCTCTAAGCATGCGATAACTTCAAGTTTAAACTCAAATGATAAAGCTTTTCTTTTTGCCACAATGTATGCGACAATACAAAACGCAAAATTGAGACGTAACAAACACGGACTATCACACTGCTACAGTACAGTCTAGTACATATATATGCAACACAATGCGTACACTGTTGTGATGGTTCATGAGATTGAAGCTTTCCCCCCACTAGGGCGTACAGTGTGTGTGTGTGTGTGTGTATGAGAAAGAGAGAAAATGATTTTGCGGGAACAACACAATTTACATTGTTTGTTTAGCCTGCAACAAAATTCTAAGAAAGAGACCCTTTATATTCCCAACCTTTATTATTATTTAAGTGAGAGTGACTATAGGTCAACAGCTTAGAAAACTGCTAAGAGCACCAGTGGAACAGAGAGAAAAAAATGTGCGAGTGAGAGGTCATGTCCCCATAGCTCCTCTCTTTTCCTTCACTATCGCCAATAGTAACAGTTTTTAGACTCAGATTGGCAGACTCTATGTCCCTGAACTGTGGGAGGGAGCTAGAAAGGAATTCTACATGCATGAGAAATTCTCATGCAGGCCATTTACTATATGGCTGGACCATAACAGCAGCACAACATTGTATCCGACTTACAAAGTGTTGTAACCGAGCCTAAAATAGACGTACACAATATAGAATATTGAGGACATTATGAAAATAGCACTATAACCGAGTTAGCTTTCTAACCGAAGGCGTTATAACCAAGGTCAACTCTATTACTTTTGGTAATTACTGCAATAGTGTTCCTCCAAATATTAATGTAACAATTAATTAATTGTTTGAATGTTAATAGAGTTGAGACTTGTAAATATCGTGGCATATACCTTGATTACAGGATGACATGGAAAACTCATATTCAATTTATTATAAGCAAAAGCAAATATTTGATTTTTCTGTTTTACAAATCCTCTTAATTTATGATGAATGAATCTCTACTAATGATTTACTATGCCTTTTTCCATAGCATTATCACTTATGGTATAATTGCTTGGGGAGGTTGTTAGCCTAATTGCGTAAATATGCTTCAGAAACTTCAAACTAAATTAGTTAAAATAGTTTTCATAAATGTTATGTTAATTAATAATAAATAAGCCATTAAATTTACAGCAACTTCTTGTCTTTGTGTCACTTGCATATCATTATGATACTTTGAAGGAAAAATTTATTAACTCATGTAGTTTTACTAGAAATACAAATTTACTATTGCCAACCATACGTGAAACTGTGGGAAGCAAAAGTAGTGTTTTCAAAGCTACTGGAATTTATAATCGTCTTCCTAATGAACTAAAAATATTAAGAAATACAGGGTCCGCCAGTGAAATGGGATGATTAAATAAAGTAATTGATTATTGGAAAAAAACTTTTTAGATATTTTTTTAATAAATAATTGAAAGTACAAGAATACCCATTATGGGTACAATACAAACAAATATTATTTTCTGAACACTACATCTACCAAATGTATTCCATTGCAGTTAAGGCATTCCTGGAGCCTGGTTTGAAAGTTTTGCATGACCTCTCGTAGCATGTTGACAGGTATTGCCGAAATCTCGTCTACAATTCGTTGTTTTAAGGCTTGAATGGTTGTGGGTGCTTGAAACACTTTTGTTTTTAGGTATGCCCATAAAAGAAACAGGTATCCCCCCAGGTGTGTCACTTATTCCAATGCAAAGGGCATGTTATTTGCCTGATCAGCGAGGACTTCTAACCATAGCCTGTTGAACAGCTGCAATGTTTTCAGGTATTCAAACAGTTTTTACACTCTTGCCTCTTTTTTAAGACATTGATCCCGTTTGCTCGAGTTTGTTTATCCATGTTACAATGACATCGGAAAGCACATCGAGTTTGCAAAATATTTTCGCCATTTTAAGCTCACGGCGTTGTTCACCCATCCAACGATCCATTGCAACTAAATGGTAGATTGTGCAGGTGGTGACGTTCCAGTAACTATACCCCACTACCTGCCAACTTTGTCTCAAGGCCACCTACAATCATCCCATTTCATTGGTGGACCCAGTACTAAATTAGGTAATACAAAACTTAAAAAATGGATATCTACAAATGTTTAGTTATTATTTTCAATTATAATTTTATTAAAAATGGTTATATCTGCTATTTTCACTATAAATTTTAATTGTGTTGAAATTAAATAATATTTATTTAGCATTGGTTAAGGATGGTTCAGTGTGTAAGAATTTACTTGTACTTTATTATTTTTTCTTCTTAGTATTAAGTTTTTTTGTCCTCTGTAGGGTTTACTGGTATTGACATATTTTATGTGTCTTACTATGTAAACATTTGGAATAAATAAATAAATATGTATATATTTATTTATGAAATCATCCCTGTTCATTGGTAGACCCAGTACTAACTCAGGTAATACAAAACTAAAAAAATGGATATCTACAAATGTTTAGTTATTATTTTCATTTATAATTTTATTACAAATGGTTATATCTGCTACATATATATATATATATATATATATATATATATATATATATATATGTGTGTGTGTGTGTGTGTGTGTACACATGTGCGCACACACACACAATATTAGCTACTTTAAGAATTCGATTCCAACACATCAGCTAGACACCTGTGTGTGTTGTGATTATTAACATTTTCACATGTTTTAAGAAGTGGAAAAAATGCAGATAATTCCTCTAATTACTGTAAAATTGTTATTACAGGTATTTGTGAAAAAAAGGCCTTGAAATTATTATAGAACATTTTATGGACTATTGTCGCAACTGTTACATACAGCTCTTCCAAGTGTAAACACACCTTTATTTTATTATTTGCTTAATGTTTTATGACTAACTTATTATGAAGTACATTTTTGGATTCAAACACATGATAAGTATAAAAAATTATCATACTATAAATGTTTTGAACCTTAAGATTTTATGTTGTTTTAGTCAGTAACCTGACTTTTGTTACAGGTTGCATATAGCTGTCTGGCATTTGTTATACGTTACCCTCTGGCATCCTACTTCTACGATGTTTAGACCTAGTAGTACAAGGTACTGGTAATAATATGTATTATAAAGTTTGTACAGGGTTTATAGTTTGTTTATTTTTATCACTGTAGCCTGCAGCTCAATATCCTAACTTTGATGATAATAATTATTAGATACATAGTTTAACATACTGTTTTACTGATCTCACCCATTTAGTGAAAGACTATCTCTATCAAAAGGTTTTATCTACCATTTTTAAATTTTCACATTACTATATTTCAGTATTTTACTTGTCTCTCGTATGTTACATCAGAGCAGAGTGCTAATGCTGTAATTATTGTAGAACATTGATTATCCGAACTAATTTTGGATCATTCTATTAGTAAAATAATTTTGTCAGGTAATTTAATTCTGCCTAACATTTATTGTTAAATGTAAACAATACTATTTTAAAATCAGATCCAGTTAAATACTAAAAACACAATGCATATAAATTAAAATTTATTATGGCATTTAAACAAAAAAATATTGAAAACTTTGAACATACTTCGGATTACTTTCTTTGACAGGGGTGTCAATAAAATAGCATTTTAAAGATATCATGCCTACTGTGATTTCTACAGATACGGATTTCTAAGATATGGAGCCTATTGATTTCTAAATTTCTAATGCACTCTTCAAAGGTTTTGTTTCTGTAATGAGCTTTTATGAACTGGGAAAATTGGAAGTATTGAATGATATAATACATTTTTAATTTATATTTTATATTTCATCATATACATAAAGACTATTTACTTATTTTCAAATATAACAGCATTATTTTGTTTTAGTAAATCACATTTTTAACAGACAACAACGCTCGCTGTCTTAAATCACATATAAAATAAAGGTGATTCACAAAGATCTAGGCCTACTGCACATTTAACTAAATTATCCAGTTCCGCAGGTTAAATCTAATGTTTTTTTATACCAAAGGCAACACTAATTAAATTTATACTATATACAAAGAATTGGTTTTGCGAATTACATTATATGTATAAGATAACAAAAAAGTAAAATAAATAAAATTAAAAAAAAGAGCAATGTGCGGCTTAAGGCACAAAGTATAAACAACAAAAGTTTTGAAGCAGTAATTTTGTCAAGATGTTTCATAAATCGTGCTCCAAAGACTAGCTATTCCTTTATCGTTTTTTTAAGCACCTCTAATTCAAAATTTCATAAGCTAAACACATTCATACACCGCTTTACGGATATGAGTCTCTTCAAGTAAAAGAAAAAGAAAAAAAATTGAATAAAGATCAAAATTAATTATCTAAGTATTTATCTAGGACAAAACAGAGGAACTTGTTAAGATAAAACTACGTGAACAAATTATTCCCCAAAAATACGTAACAATCCCTGAATAACAATAATCCTATGTAGTTATCTTTAATTTACTTTACAGGAATCAATAGGTTTACTTAGAATCAAATCAAACATTGAATTGTGTTAAACAATAATGGTGTGCTTTTAAAGAAACAAAAAGCAATTTGTTGGTCTCTGCCGGAAATCTAATTTAGTTCAGATGGAATCCTTTCTCTCTTGTTGCCATTAGTAAGCGTTCACGCAGCAGCTCTTCAGTTGGATAGTCTGGCAATTTTAGGTAATGTACGCAAGTATTAACGGAGGGATAACTGCCTTCACCGGCATCCACCTTACGAACCACAGTCAAGCGGGGATACAGGTTTGCTAATCCACCAGGCGGAAGTGATGAACATCCTGTTGTAAACTGTAAGAATGCTTTTCTTTCTTCACCTGTCATCTGCACCAAGACATTGACAAACCTCACGAAGCCAGGGCTAGAATTTTTAGAAACAAAAAGAATGGAGAAAGAATAAGATTCAGTCCTATAAGAGGTGAGACATCTACTCTATAAAATCAAAATCAAAACTAATGCATACAGAAACAATTGTTACACTATGTCATGAGAAGATAACATTCACCTAAAAATCTTTGTACTACAGCTGTTCCTTCTGTGACGCTACTTCAAGTGAGGTTATGTAGTACCATTGTTTATGATGAATACATTAGTAATTTTTTAATTGTAAAATATTCGTTATTTTTGTATCCAACCAAGATGAATACAAAGAAGCAAAGTGATTATCATTTTAAAATTGTTTCTTCATGACAGAATGTTAATGTTTTATCGGACATTTGCCATTATTTGTGTATACAGAACTACACACTTGTTCTATTATGTATATTCTCCATACACAAATAATGACTGAATAAAATATAATTCAGAAACAAAATAATTTTCACCTTAAAATCACTTAATTAATTTGTTTTCATTAATAATATTAATTATATTATTCTATCATAACTTAGCACTATGAGTCATTCACGACCAAGAAGAGTCCAGAAAGGTAGTCTTTGTATTTTAAATGTAATAATATTTGTACTATTGTATTTAAAGTATAATAAAGGTCTACTAAAGCATTATTAAAAGTCTAATAAAAATGTTAAGCAATAAATCAAACTCATGTTGAAAAGTAATCACCTTCAAAATTTAATGTGTGTTTACTGTTACAATTAGTAAAAATGAATATTGATTCACCATCAAGTCGTGTGAGAATGTAAGTAAGTGAATGTACACTCAAAACCTTATATCTGACAGTACTTGCTTGTCAATGATGCTTGAACATACAGAATTTAGAACAAATAAAATTTTATGGAATTTAGAACGATAACATGTGCGGTCTCGATGTAACTGCTTTTCAAAGTATTTTTTGTTTCATTATTGTAACAAAGCCATCGGACCACATATTAGGATTATGACCTATATTTTGTATAGTGGTTTATTTACTCACCTTGTAAAGGCTACAGACCACTACAAAATACAAAATGTCAAATCCCTCTGCCGAGGTTGTCACAAACAGTGGAATTTGATACTGTATTACAGCCTAAAGATGAAACAGTTAGGTTTCGAAACTGCTGTAGCCTTTACGAGGTGAGTAAATAGACCACTAGGCAGAAAAATAGGTCATAATCTTAATTATTTTTATTCTTCGTTGTTTATATTATGCATATATTACACTGTAACTTGCGTAAATATTCAAATTATATAAAAACAATAATGTATAAATATTGATTTTATTTATTATGTGATAAAAACATCTGTTATAAAAGTACAAGAGTGGAATATCGCTATTTTGCTATTAGTAAATTTCAAAACATTTTCAATTAATTTATGTTTTTCAATTTGGAGGGAGACAGTGTTAGCAAGCTTGTAAAATCCCTGCAACTCATGTCTGTCGCATTGGTGCACTGCTGCTGCCAGTTAAATCCAATATTGCCAGATAGAGATAGGTTTCCTATGTTACCGAATATATGGCCATTTTTAAGACTGGTGGGAATTTTAAATCAAACACTGGAAATTTTTATATTAATTTTGAGCGTGACACCTAAATTTTGGAGGCAATTTTTCGAAGATAAAAAGTGCGTCTTATAGTCCATATAATGGTATATACAGTGTATTATATATACTGTATATACATATTGTTCCATACATCAGCCTTTCCATACATAAATGGATATATCCACTAAGAGTTGTATCAACCCTTTCTCTTTATAATTGTAATACTTATACAGCTAACCTGTCTCTAGTATATCCCAGCTTGGGTTCTGTGTAGTTGAGCAAGTCGTCTCGACTCCACTGAGGGTTTTGATCACCGCACAACATCACCCGCACTTCTGAAGGTGTAAATGCTCGTAGCTTGGACAAAGGAAAGACATGACAAAAACCAGAGCTCAATGCTTCCATTTGTCGAGATATTCCTGTCTCCAGACAGAACTTGGTACTGTAGTCTAAGTATTCTTCCACATTGTCTAAACACACCTGCAAAACCATATCTTTATGTAGGTTATACTGCAATATTTGTAATGTTGACAATTGACATTGGCATTAGCTTATCAATGCTGAATGCTACTTTCTATAATTCAAACCACAAATAACACATTGAACTTATTCTGACATATTGTAGTGCATATAAACACACTCAGTTTTTTATACAGATAGGACGGAATTTCAAATGCTGGAAGAGCAGTAGTTGTTGAATCCAACACATAGTTTTTCCAACAGACTTAAACAAGTTTTTTTAGACAAATGAATTGATAACGATTTAATATATAGTTAATTCTAAGGCCAGGCGGCCACCAAATATGGATTGGAGCTGCGCTGAACTGAGACGAGCTTAGTGTAACTGAGCAGAATGAAGCTGAACAGCAACCAGAAGCGGATCAGTCAGTTTAAAGAGTACAATTGTACCTTCTAAATCTAAAAATTTATTCCTACTGTAACGAGAAATAATAAATTTGGAGGTGTGATCAATGTGGTGAGGGAAGCTCAGCGATGCCATTTCATTCCACTATGCTTTCAGTGGCTGTACTTACATTAAAAACAATAGGTTAGATTTCGAATGCATTCCGCTCTGCATTTGGTGGCCGTCCGGCCTAAGTCGAATTTTTGCTTATTCAAAATCAAGTGAGCCGTCCCTACAATTCCCCATATGCATTCTAAAAAAATGGTGGTAATTTTGAACAGTTTGAAATTTTATATAAAACAATTTGGCTACTTAGGAAAAAAGTGTGATACTTCACCAAAGATTAATTATATGGGTCTAGTAGATGCTAAAGAAGGGGTCTAGTGGTCTCTTTTTTTTCCTTTTTTTTTTTTGATGAGTAAAATCCTACCAGTCTGATCATTAATGACTGTCACCTTCACATCTCTTGTTTTGATTCTTTGCTAAGCAAGTGATAAATACAAAATTCTGTCAACCTCCACCCTACATTAATTTACTGTTGTAATTTGTATATTATTAGTAATTTACACAAAATTTTGCATGTGCACAGGAAAAGACACTTTTTTTGGAAAGGCTTAAGAAAGTGATCTATGTTTGTCAGGTAAACAGTCTGTCTCCTAGAAGACTTAGGGTGTTTGATTTAAAAAAGTTAAAAGTCAGTCTTACTATAGACGTCAACAATAACAGGTTGTCTTCAATTACGGATTTAGGGTTATGGAAAAGTCCAAAAAAAGTTCAGTTAGCTGGTTTAACTACATTTTTAGAATTTCCAGGGTTCCAAGACTGAATAGGTAGAACAGTTACAGTTCTAGTTGCATAAGGGCATATTTTGTTATTTATCTATGGCATGGTGATTGAAAGTCCTGTTTTAACCTATTGTAACAGTTTCACATGGAATGTTTCAGAATTAGAACCAGTCCATCATAGCAATGCAGTCGAATTATATTTCTTCCCACCATCTTAATCTTTTTACTTGTAATCTTACTTAGGTCTATATGTACTTTCCTTTGTCTTTGTGTTAGGTTTGTCAGTTAAATTACACAGTAGAGTCCTGCTTATCTGATATAGCCTCAAAGAACAATTTTCAAGCAATTTAAAAGATTTGTAGCAAAACCGAATGTACAATGCATGCGCCACTTTCGTATCAGGCCTTTATGCCTAAGTGTCACATACACGTCCAGCCAATGACCTACATTCTCTTCAAAAAAAGAGGGGGTCAACCATCCTTATATTCATTCATTTCCATCTTTTAGTATCAATTCAGATTTGTGGAAGAGTTGACCTTTACAGTGCATTCTGCTTATGTGTTTCATAACGTTTCACATTTTTTTTCGCTGTTTTCTAAAAGGTAAAAGATGTTTTACTTCTCAAGAGATTGCAAGATGAAGCAGCGAGAAAATGTCAAACAGTTGGTAAACAAAAAACTATTACAAACTTTTTCCGTCAAGTTTGATGATTTGACGTACTGCTATTTATTACTGTAGTGAGATTCTGCGTGCTGTTTTATGTTTTAGTACAATACATTTAGTAATAATACATGTAATTCAAAGTTTTTTAATGTAATAAATTAAATTCAATACTTTTAAACATGTTTTAATGGTTTTCCATTTAATCCGACTTCCCGCTAATTCGACCCAGTTTAACTCGGATTAGCGAGACTACTGTACATACTAGATCCTATCATCTAGTATGTACGTGGTACACACTCACGTGTAAATAACACTTACGGAGTTCTTAAATAATTATTAGTTTGAAGTAAATTAGGATTAAAAATGCAGTTATACCATGTATTGTGTTGTATTTTTACGATGTATTTCTTGTAAATAAGCGAAACACAAATAGTAAGCCTACCGGCGTATTCGATAATAGTCAGCATGAAGTAAAAAAAGAAAAGAACCCAAAAATATAAAACAGAATATAGCAAGTTAAGCCATGTATAAGTTAGTTATCAAAATCTAACTATGTCTTCTGTTCATCAACCAGTCGTGATTTTTCATATGCACATGGAGGTTGAGACGATTGTAGGTGGCATTTTACTTAAAAAATGTACGAGAATATAATAAATTCAAACTATTTTCAAAGGCTGTTCCAAGTTTTTTTACAAGGTCTAATGATGAAAATAGCATAATTAATGCCAAAGTATATTTACTTCTTTCATCATCAAACATAACCCAACAATATCATGTCTTGATCACGCAAGATTATTCTTGTTTTATTTACTGATTTTATATTTTTTTTAAATGTTTTTTTTAAGTAGGCCAACTAATAAATATATTTCCTTACAATAATAAATGAGTATTAACATAGCTTGTATAATATATTATGTAAAATCAAAATGATCAATCTTTGTTATAAATATATGCCTTTTTCAGTTTTTTTAATAATAATATCAGATGATTTTACCATCGACGAACAATTTTATACCACAAACAAGTCGGGCAACTTGATTGAACCTTATGACGATAAGCTATACCATTTACTGCATTCCTGCCATATAGGCCTACTTTCATTGATATACCTTCCTACAAGCTGACATCTCTGTTATTACAATTCACTGCATTAACAGTACTTAGTAAGTTTCAAACACAACATGAACAATGAGCGTGGTTTTACCTCAATATCGCTTCCGTTGTGTATGAGATCAGCTGCAGAGAAACCGAATACCTTCGATGAGGGAAGGTAAGTAAACGTAATTGCTAGATCTTCTAGCCTCACTACAGGCCCAGCACCTGATGATACCAGCGATAAGTTTTGTATCTGATGAGCTTTGGCTTCCGGTGATAATGTGTTGTCTTGAGCTATTCTTGATTTACGTAAAACTAAGTCACGTAAATCTTTCAAAAACCTTCCTCTCACTGGATCCACTTCGTTCAAATCTTCATAGCTCAAAATACCCGAAAACCTGAAGAAAAGAGAATTATCAAAACATTTAAATACACACAATACCATAAAGCAATTAATTTTAATATATTGAGGTTTTCAAGGTGTAACACAAGTGAAAAAATTATGATTTTATAGTATTTGTATGCTTTTACAAATGGATAAATATGAAATATAATGTACACCATTTTGTCACAAATACAGTATGACTCTTTTCAAAACATTAATAAAAAAAATATATAACAAAATCTATAAAACAGTAAAGCCTAAATTTTATGATGAGCAATGGGTACATTTTTTAAAAGTACTTCAGCACTGTTGGATAGGTTCAAAGACCCAAAAAATATTTTCTTAGCTGTTCTGTTTAAGTCTTCATGACACGCAAATAGGCTGTAAGATTAAATAACATTAGTTTTACATCCTGCAAAATATCATGAATAAGAAGGACTTTAGTCGAGACACAGACAAATACGTACAATGTTATGCTGTAGACAGATTGCAGTTGTAGAACTGTGGATTCTTGCATGCAAAAATGAGTTCACTCATTTTCTATTTTCAGTGCCATTAAAATCATTCTAGATACCTGCACGTTCGGGGAATTTGAATTCTGCATGTGAACCATTTGTGGCGTGACCTGATGCCAATGAGAGGCTGCTGTTTTGTGTATTTTTGTAACATTGTGTTTTAGTGTTACAGACATTTTAAAAACTTTTCTAAATGACAGATTTTAAGAAGCAAAAAACAGTGTTGCAGACATTTTAAAAACTTTTGTAAATGACAGATTTTAAGAAGCAAAGAACCTGCAACAAATCTGCTTGCAGCTTAAAAAAACTGCTGCAGAAAACCCATTATATGCTTGTGGAAGCATTTTGTGACAATGCTGTGAGTCAAAACTTTTTTGGAGTACAAATGCTTCAAAGATGGATGAGCGTCTGCTGATGATGATAAGCTTTCAGGACGACCATCAACAACATCAGAAAACATTGCGAAAGTGCAAGGAAAATTTTTGCAGATTATAGACGAACAATCCACAATATTTGTGGGATCATAGGAGTCATACAGGTCTGTGCACCTCATCTTGTCAATTAGGCATTACTGCAAAATTTATAGCAAGACTGCTGAGTAGTGACCAAAAAGATCATCGTGTAGCTGTCTGCTCTGAATTGAAAATTGCAGTAAGAGTTAACCCCTAACTTCAACTCAATGTCGTAACCGATGATTAGACATGGGTTTATAAGCAGCAGTTATCGAAGTGTAAGTGGCCAACTTCAACCTTGACCAAAAAAGGCACGACATGCTCACAGCAATGTGAAGTCCATGGTTGTGTTTTTTTTTTACATCAAAGGCATTATCTACAAGGAGTTTATTCCCCCTGGTCAAACTGTCAATGGAAAATTTTCTTTTTTTTTGAAATGGCTACAAGAGAGTATTAGGCACAAACGTTCAGAATAGTTGGACAACAAGAGCTGGGTTCACCACCATAATGTGCCTGCGCACACATCTCTAGTTGTTCAAATTTTTTGACTTCTAAAAACATGGTTTTGATTCCCCATTCACTCTACTCCCTTTATATCACCCCATGTAACTTTTTTCTGTTTCCAAAAATAAAGTTGAAAATGAAACGCTGCCATTTTGACACAATTGAGGAAGTCCGGGCAGATTAATAAGATGTGCTTTGAATACTTAAAACCTGCAGACTTCCAGGGATGCATGGAATCTTGGGAAAACGCTGGGATCACTGTGTCCATGTCTAAGGAACTATTCTAAAGGAGAAGGTGGTATGGTAGGAGATATAGTAAGCAATTTTATTTTTATAGACAAAATCCCTGAACTTTTGGATAGCTGTGTCTGTTTTTATAACAGTGTACAGACTTACCAAGGTTTAGTTTCTTCAGGGTAATGTTTTGGTGGATCCAATTCTAATTCTTTTTCACTTTCTTCCGAGATAAGTGATGACATCATGAGATCTTCTTCAGCAACACCACTTCTACTTCTTGGAAGCAAACCAATCCTATATAAATAAATTTTGTCGTTAATTGAAGTCTTGAAAAATTACAAAATATAAGTATAGCTTAACTTATATAGTTATCTTCAAAATGTAAGTAATTACAATTTTAAGTAAATTTCTTAAAAAAATTTTTTTTTTAAAATATTAGATAAAATTAAGCGAATCGATTACCATCAAATAACTTTTTGAGTATTTCAGTTTCTTTCTATGAGTAGCAGTTAATATGTTGAAATGTCAATAATATCAAAGATTTTTTTTGGAAAAGAACCCCACAGACTTTACCTGGATCCAATAGACTTTTAATCATTTGCAATAACTGTATGCAAAATTTATTTAGAATCTGAAACCGCCAGAGGGCAATTTTACAAACAAAATTAATGGTGCAAAAATAAGACATATACTTTCCCACATTCAATTATTTCCCAAAAAATTCGGTTCATCAGCTATTGATAAAATTGTTCTAAATCCACCACATCAGTCCATTAATGAAATACATTTATGATTTGAGTGTAAATCGGAAAAACCTCGACTGTGGTCAGAGTTTTTTTGGGGTTATATAATAATTAGTAAATTTTTTTACTTATTTCTAGATTACATTTGTGCATTACAGTGTTATAGCAAATTTTGAGAAAATTAACTTTGACTGGGCAAACTAGATATACATATCAAAATTAGTCAATTACTCCAGTGATGTATGTACACATTCACAGACATCCAATTAAAAACCTACTTTTTTGTAAACAAAACTAATGAGAATGTGTAGATCCATCAAAATCTGTAGACCTATGCATCATTTATAATTGTCAGTAGGCTGTCATAGTGTTTTCATTTTTAAAATTTCATAGATAATGTGATTACAAAATAACAATAGGATGTACTATATTCATTTTAAATTAATGAACATTACAATTGTGACGAATGTGACTGTACCTTTCATTGATATTATTCTGAACTTCTCCATGACACAACAGTTTGAGGAATGGCATTGACAAAGGTAAATCAACAAGGCGATTATCCTGTAAAACTTTGGCCAAGAATACGCCCAAGAACCAGAAGTACTGCACAGCACGGTCACAAGCCGCAGAATCTTGAGGTAGAGGAGCAGGAAACAATCCTGTTGAACGACGTACATAATATCCAGGAGGTTTGATGCCTTCTCCCAGGTCTAGGCCCATACTCTGGTTGGCTTCCACATCATCGTCACACAGCCACATGCCTGATGGCACACAAAATTGTGATATTTGCAAACAAATACTGTACAAATTTAATACCCTATTTATAAGTAAAGCCATAAAACCAAACGGCTAGAAAATAAAATAAATATTGTATAGTAGAACCCTTTTTTAAACAAAACAAAGGAGGCAGATGTAATTAGATTTTCGGATAATATACTGCAGAAGGCATTTTTCAAGTGTAATTCAAGTACTTATGGTTGTAAACAAATCTGCTTCATATATATTTGTTATCAACAGCTGGAGACACTTGAATACATACAGTTAACGTGCAGACCTGAGGGATTGTCCAGTGTTGATTGCATATTTGTACTGGGTAGGCTCTGTACTTACAGATTACGGTTGGAGTTGGTTAAATGATCATAGTGTGTATACACATTGTACAAATTTAAATCAGAGTAATATCATCAAAGTACTAAGAGTGCAGTACATGTTTCGTGAATCAATCTTCATTCACTTACACGGCTGTTTAACTAGAATGGCATTTTCGACTAGATACATGCATTTTTTTATAGCTCAGTTACTGTACTGACAAAAGAGCAAAGGGGTCAAAAGAAGCCACTCTGCTTGTGGTGCCCTTGGCTAACAAGTTACCAAACAAGTGACCACTGCATCATTAACACAGGAACATTAGGTCTTTGTGTTTTGGATAACCCAAGTTCGGTTAAAGAGGATTTTTACTGTATATTTATTTAAATTCTTATGTTTAAGGCTGAATTTTCTTTTGTAATTTTAATTTCTCACTAATTTCACAAAGAATTTGTCCACGGAACTCAGTGTTACATTCAAAGGAGAATATTTTGCACGCTGTTATATTTGTGATGTAACTATAAAGATTCTTATTGTCTTTTTAATAACATCTTTTATTATACAATTTAATACACGATTTACATGTTGTTTGTACCAGTGGCTGCCTGTGACAAAGCATTGAAGGCAACCTTCTAAATCTAATTTAACAAATAACACTAATTAATATTAAAATGCAAACATTTTATAGCAAAATACTTGTTAAATAAAATGTGTGTCTCTCAAAAAAGGACAACTAGAAATAAGTGTCTGTAGCAAGGTGTTACAGCCCACCTGTTCAGGCCAAATTCACTTACAGTATCATACATACATGTAAGTGACAAGTAATGGTGGCAAGAAGCAAAAGCTTCGCTGCCAGGGTTTAAACGAAACTATGCAATATGGTACCTTCTTAGACGATGATATCATATGTACACAGGTCTTTTATGACTAAAAAATTATACCCAATACAATATCCTGGCAGAATAATTTTAAAAAAATTTAAAGGGCATCTTGAATATACTTTAGCAAGCCAAACTAATAAATATATTTACCTAAATCTTTCCTTTGCAGTTCAGCAGCGACCAAAGCATAAAACTCTAATGTCGGGCCCAAGCCTGTGCCTTCTTCTCCTTGGAACTCAACCTGCACAAAACCATCAAAATATAAATTAGTTAAAAACTGTTGTAACAAGAATTGTATATCCATACACAATTAATTGTTATACACTGAAAATAAATTACAACCTGTTAGTAAATGATATATAAATTTTTTTAATTCCTAAAATTCTATGTCAATCCATAATAAATTTTCACTTATATATTATAAAAACATTAAGTTCTGTCAAACTAGATGTAGTACTGAAAAAACAAAATTCCATAGACAACTACACAAACTTTCTCCAATTTCCATGATTCTGGTTCAAAATTTGCTGGATGGAGAAAAGAGAATGATGAAATTGAAAGACCTATTTCTTCAAATTGTCTTTTTGATTTTTTTTATTGGAAATTTAAAAAATTTTTATTGATAATTTCTGAAACATATTTCTGTTTTGATATGGTGATCAAATTCATAAGGCCAACATTTGAGCCAATTTTGAATTATCAAATCAATTCTTCAGTAATTAACCTCTAGGTCAATGAAGGATGTTTGGTTGAGATGTCTGCTAGATAACTAATGGAAGTAAAACTGAACTTAAAAGTGAACTAACACAAAAAAATTTAATCTATTTTAAAAAACAAAAAAAATCTACAATTCATGTGCATAGTAAAATGCTTCTACAAATAAAATATGAAAACAAATGAAATTACAGTGATCTCTGGTTACACCATGGTATGGAAAGTAACACATACGTGATCACTTGTGCGGACATAAACAACTCACACATCAAATTTTGTGGAAAAAGCAATGAACAAATCTTTGGAAAATATTATCAAAGCAATATCACCACTGATAACAAGACAATGCCTCTTGTTGTCCATTCTCACTAATATAAATAGACAATTTTAATAAGTCTATGTTATCTAACACAACATATAAACATGCCAGATTGCATCTATGCCCTCATGGTACTTTTACTGTTTATTCCATAGTACTATTCCAGAGACAAACAAATGTATAAGTCTACAGCTAACACTTTTTGGTTTAACCTATGTAGCCCAGCAGGAGTCTAAGGACATCTGATTTTTAGGACCCAGAATGAGCTAGTCAGTGGACTGCGCAATATATCACCTAGACTGGTTATCCCTTTCTCTATTACTAATCTTAATTTTAACCTATACCGCACTACAAGCTTTATCTATGAAATTAATCTTCTTCAATCGATATACTATGGTTTGCTAATCAGAATGTAACATAATCTGCTTTATCTGCAAAAATGTATGTTACAATCAATTAACACTATACCTATACTAAATAACTTCTCCCTATCAAAATACAGTATGCCACCATTGTACTGTAAGTGAGCATTGAACTTCTAACCAACTTATTATCAACTTAACATCTTGACTACACGATATATACAGTAGAGTCCCGCTTATCCGACCTTCCATTTAATCCGACGCCTCAAAGAACAATATTTCAAGCAATTTATTTAAAACATTTCTAGCGAAACCGAATGTACAATGCCCTCGCACCACTTTTGTGTCAAGCCTTTATGCCTATATATCACTTACGTGCTCAGCTGATGATCTATATTCTCTTCAAAACAAAGAGAAGGGCCAACTAACCTTATACCTGCTCTGTTTGTTCATTTCCGTCTTTTATCCAGGGTATCAATTCAATCCATGATATCCGTCAGTATCAATTCAAATTTGTGGAAAAGTTGACATTTAGATTGCATTCTGCTTATGTGTTTCGTAACGTTTCATATATTTTTTTTTACTCTCTTTTTTCTTAAAGGTAAAAGATATTTTATTTCTCATGAGATTGCGAGATATAGCGGCAAGAAAATTTTAGACAGTTGGTAAACAAAAAAACAATTACAAACTTTTTCCGTCAAGTTTAATGATTTCACGTACTGCTCTTTATTACTGTATTGAGATTCTGTATGCTATTTTATATTTTAGTACAATACATTTAGTAATAATATATGTAATTCAAAGTTGTTTAACATTATATATTCAATTCAATACTTTTTAACTTGTTTTAATATGGTTTCCCATGTAATCTGACTTTCCTGCTAATTCGATCCGGCCGTGCCCGGTTTAGGTCAGATTAGCAAGACTGTACTGTAGTTCAATAGTTCACAATAATATGGATACATTCCATGTATCATTCATTACAGTCGTATTCCTTCTGAAATACCCTACACAAAAAAATACATACGTCATTACACTTACTTCAAGAATGCTCTTCCTGTCTGAATGGATACGCATCACCTGCATAGCCCAAGGCAACAGCTGATCACCACGAGGCACTGTGACACGTTCGTGTTTCAATCTTCCCACTCTAAACTCATGAGGGTCATCTCGCCTTGGAGACAGCCCTGGAGTTCTTTGCCGTTCCAGAGTTACATCTCGTTGAGCTTGAAGCCAAACTATGGACCTGCAATCAGTTAAAATGTCAATTGCAATAATGTTATTTAAACTGTTGTAAATGATACTTGTTTTTGTATTTCTTTTGCAAAAAAACAGGATACAAGGCAAAGATTGAAATTTAGTATAATTATTTTGCATAGTAAAGGACTTTAGATTAGTAAAAATATTTTTAATTGACCTGTTAAGAGTAGAATAAACTGAAATTTTAATTTGTGTTAGAACCTCACCATAACATATTTTGGTATAATGGACTAGATCTTACTATAAAAATGGTCATTTAAAATTTGAAGTGTCCATATCTACTAAAATACTGAATGTCTGATGGATAAGCAATAATGTTGTTATCTCGGTTCCATCGTTGACACTGGAGGTTCCTTCAGCCATAAATATTGAGGAAACCTGGTTTATTTTTTGTTAAAAAAATAGGTTTAATATTTTTTCCTTTTCAAAATATAAAATGGTTCGAAGATATGGGCAAATTGGCAGTTGGCTACATAATAAATTACATCAAAATTGGTCAATTAGTTTAAGTCGCAAAGATGTGTGCAGACAAACATTCAAGAAACTTTTTGAAAAACATAGATTTACCAAAATTTCAAAAAAACTTTTTTATACTATACAAGTGAGGAAGTAAAATTTGCAAACGTATAAACAGAAATGACTTTTTCCATCTACATATGAAGAGAAACTTACCGTGATGCTCCAAAAGCAGTACAGTTAAAGTACAATTGGCGGGTGTCAAAAGGGAACAAGAAAGGACATGAATGGTTCAACTCTTCACACCACTGTGGCAATGCTCCAGAACTGAGAACAAGAGGATCCTGTATCTGTTGCAGTAGCTTGTTGGTAATTTTCTTGCTGGTGAATTCTTCAGGAGGCAGTTGGCTTTCACTGCCATCTGAATCTACAAGAATAACAACAGTACAGTAGTTCGTTCGGTCTTTTTTTTTTAAGCTGAAGATACAAACAAAGAATACATTCTATGGACATCAAAGCAAGTTAAAAATGTTTTTGTTACATTCCATTCTAAGCTGAATTCTGCTTGAAATTCTATTCAATATTTACATTATATATTGAAATGTTTAACTTGGATTCTTGTTCATCTTTTTAACCACTGAATATTATTAATTTATATTCCTGTCATTAGTTAGTTATAAAAATATAAACAGAAAGTATATAAGTGACAAAATTGTTTATGCATTCAAATAAGTGATTGATAGATTTGCATTAAAATGTGTAATAGAAATTTATTATTTTGCAAACACATTCAAAGCAAAACAAAACACTAAAAATCAAGAATTGGTTCAGAAAAATCTGGTAGGATATAATTTATTAAAACAGTTCAAATACTATCCAGCTTTTCCCCAATAATCTGGTTGTATGTGTGAAGAAGAGTCATAATAATATAATTAGAATACAGAATATTGTAACAAAAAATGTTTAAATAGAAAAGAAAATACATAAAATAACATTTTTAGAAAGAATATTGTATTACAGAGTAAAAACAGATTAGGTTAATTTATAAAAAATGTCTGATTTGGTCACTTAATATTTTTACCCAATGAAGTCTGGAAACATGGAACAACAAAAGTTTATTCCGTTTTAAACTTTGGGGTAGGCTAAATTTTAAGCACCTTTTTCTTATCTTTTACATGAAAATTTTACCATAAAGAAACAAAAAAATGATCCATTTCCAATGGATTACTGGAAACAGTAATATGTGTGCACTGACGAAGCTGACAAAATTGCAAAAACAGCTCTCCACAGTAAATCCAAAACCAGTACACATACCTACTTCAACATAATGCATTTAAGGAAGCAAAGCGCTTTTACAAACTGAAAAGCATCACTTCCAAACATACCACCTACCATCCTTGCAGATCTCAAATACATTTTAGAAAAACAGCTGGAACAATGACACAACTGATAAGCCATTTTCAATCTTTTAAAAAATCAAAAAAATCTGGACTTTAAAAAAACCCATTAAGAGCAAAAACCCAAACTTTCATCTACTGTTCCACAAGTGGACAAATTGTTACACATTTGTTACTTAACTATGTGTATAATAAATTAGCCTTAAAACAATCCTTGAATGTATTCATGAGGTCAATTTAATCAAAGAATATTTAACATCAGCAAAATGAAAAACCCATATCACCCATCCTACCTCTGCAGAATTCATAAAACTTGTTTATAGGAAACACTGTGGCTATGAATGCACTTAATAACTTTTTGACAAATAAAACCTATCGTTCATTTTCCTTCTGGCTTTTCGAAATTGTATGTTTTGAAAAAACAACAGTTTTGAAAAATTTGAAAATACATTTTTTAACAAAATATTTAGACTAGTTAATAAGTTTTATTAATATACAAATAGACCTTACTAAACATTTAGATACTTACCGAAATGATTTGTATCTTTAAGACTTGTACAAATAACAAATAAATGCCTAAGTAGCTGTAATACGTCTTCTACAGTGCAAGACATGGAAGGCACTGGTGTCCCCGGTGAGATAACACTTCCACCACTACATGTTGCGTGAGTACGAGGCTGAGAATACGATGTTGCTACTGGGGTTGATTCACCACCTTCACTTTCTCCTGTGCTGCCCTTTACTTCTTTATATACAATTCTAAAAAAAAAAACAATTGATCAAATAAAACAGCTGATGGCTTATACACTTAATCACTACTGAAAGAAATTTAATTTACAACTTATATATTTCAAATTTACTATTAATTTTGTATTAGCAATTAATGTAAATTATATTAAAAAAAATATTCATTTTTTTAGTAAATTTCCTCTGAAAAATTAACTGTTGAACTCACCTATATTACAGTAAGACTCAGATATGGGACCTTGAAATGAGTGCTGGCAACCCCATTTGCTAGCACTCATTAGACATAATGATGCCATCTGATTCAAACTTGGCAAAAATCGATTTCGTAACTGTTTGGACAAGTACGTTATTGTAACCCATAAAATCTATTAACGGTTTCAAAATTGCAGCTATTATAAATCATTAAAAAATTGTAATGTTTATTTTACTTTTTTAAATATAATTTTACAAATGTTAATTCATTCAAGAAAGTACGAAATAAAACAAAAATAAGAGACAAAGAAAAATTTGGAAAGGGGGTAATTTTGTAACTGTTGCACAGATTTTGCTGGACAATGAACTTTTCTACCCTATTACCAAAACTGATTTTTGAGCAAAGTTTTAATCAAATCAAGACAAAATTGTAAACGGCTACTATACATAATAGAGAACACACACACGAATATATATATATATATATATATATATATATATATATTATTGGCCTGGACCTTACCTCGATAAGCCTTATCAAATAGACTCACTTTTCAATTGAAATTCATTAAACAAAAATTTCTTAAAGTAGCCAAAAGGAAGTGAAACAACTAGACTTACGTATATGTGGGTTCCCAAATACGTCGCAATTTTTCCTGCCTGCTTCCTAAATCTGCTAACTGTATTAGCTCTTGGACTGCATGAAATATTGTCCAGTTAGGTTCAGACAATTCTATTTCTACATCTTGTACCTGAAATATAACCGCCAATAAACTTATACACAAGAGAAAAATTTCTGTTATTAAACCAAAAATAAAAATCATGTATCATGTTTTCTCTTCCTTTTTACTTTAATTACGATAACTTGTTCAAAAACACGACAAATCAACATAGCTAGTTTATAACAACTTATTATACTCTATCAGCTGTTCAAAGAAAACAGCTGATTGTTATGAATTAATATAAAACAACTGACCTTTTACTATTACATATTTATCAAAATTAAATTAACGATTCATTTCATATATTTATATCTGTCAAACTTCTTTGTAGTTTCTGTAGTGTAGTGGTTATCTTATGCGCCTCACACGCAAAAGGTCCCAGGACGGAAACACAGGAAATTTTAATTATAATTAATTTAATATGAGACTTGTGACGTGAAAAATATATACTATTATATATCAATAAAAATTTTTGCACTTGTATAATGCAAAATCCAACATCACAACCAGCTGTAAAACATGATACATGTGAAAACTGTTTCAAAAGAGTGTCTACTAAATAAAAAAATATTCCCAGAATTTCAGTTTTATAGAATTATTTATGCAGATTACTGTAACATTATACTTATTAAAAAAAAGAAACTAATGATAACGATGTTACAGAACCAATTTTTGTGTTTTGAAGCATAAATACAATGTTATTTGTATTTGATTGTTTAATGAAACAAATAATGAACTGCCAACACTTTATGTAGTTAATGTTCTACTGTAATTTTCTATAGGACTAAAGTTTATTTGACTTAGTTGAGATTTTGACATGTTCATTTCAAATGAGTCAAGGTCATTAAAAAAGCACATAACCTTAAAAACATAAATTATTTTTGATCTCCAAACTTAAATAAATTTAAAAAAAGAACTTTAAACGACACCATATTGCTTGATTATTACAGACTTTACTTACTCCAGGAATGTTTGGTCCTCTAAGGATAAGCTGCAACCTCGGTTGAGGAGTTATTTCTACATCTGATGAACTTCCGTCAGCTCCTACATCCATACCTCCAGGAGCGGGAATCTCCAAGTCTGTTGTCTGATTCACATTTGTACGTCCAGGCCTTGGATCAAAAGCAGGTATCAGTGCCGAGAACTGTCGTTTCAAAACATACTCGTCATCCCACGAACGACGTTTCCCTGTACCGATTTCACTGGCACTGGAACCTCCACCCACACTTGTGACTCCACAGCCGACAACACTGCCGTTCCTGGACTCATAGCCTTCTTCCTCCTGTTTCGTAAATTATCAAGTATTAACTCCTTACTTTGAAATGATCACATTTTTTTCTTACATAATGATTCAAACTGTATTCCGACTAAAACTTCATATTATTTCTATTACAGGAACTTAAACTTTTTGCTGCATATTAATTTCCAAGTAGTTTCTTGAGTTTGCAATTAATTAGGCATAACAATTTTTTTACACTTATTATTTTACTAATATTCACTATTATTAATATGTCTTGCAAAACTATAATATATATATTTATTTATTTATTTAAAAAAGTATTTTCAAGTATGCACTGCAATTAATTTTTTTCTATCAAAGGTAAAGAAACTATATTATTATTATTATTATTATTATTTTATTTAAACATGAATACATTTATTATGGTACTATCACCATTAATAATATAGACATAACCTTAAGCCTGCAGTAAATCACTTTATAAAACTAAAATTATGTTAAAAAATATTATTTAAAATAATTATTAGTATAAAACACAATCAAAATAAAGAATTAGAATCAATGAAAACGTTAAATTCATGTTACATCATTGAATAAACACTTGCCGGATTGTCAACAAACATGTGACAAACCATAGTTCCAATGGCTTCCAAAAGATTGAAGCACGTATTTAGGCAGAAGTATCATCATTTCTTATCATTTAGGATTATTAGTCGACTTACACAGCCAATGGAAAAGTTTTCCTAGTGTTTTGGACTAGAGTCAATAAAGCAAAAAGGTTAAAGAAGATCTTTACAGAAGATCATCAAGAAAAATTTCAAACATAATTTTATTAACATTAGGCTATATTAAATGAAATTTTGGAAAAATTTGCATAAAATCTTTTAGATTATCAAGTTTATATATAACACACAAGTAAAAGACCTTACCATGAATGACAACAAATTTCTGCTGACCATGACCTCTTCATAATCATCATCATCCTCGTTTTCATCATCATCATTCTCATCTTCGTCAGGCATTTCATCAGTGTCCTCAAGTTCAGCTAGCAAAGTAGGCGCTCGACAGCTCTCGAGAAAATCCTGTAAAATGAACAAAGATTCAAACTTTTTTTTGAAAAGCAAAAGTAAGCTACATTTGAGATGCGGTAATTAAGTAAGATACAGCAACCCTGCAGCAGCTTGCATAGGCATTTCATCTTAAAGGTAATTTTAGGCCAAGTGGCATATTGGCCACTGCTAAGTATTGAGTTGTGCTGTAATAAGTGAACACGTTTTTGTCTCGTCATGGAAATGGAATCGTAAAATACTTTGCAACAGTATGAAATTTCTTTTTATATTAAACTGGATGAGAATGTGATGGTACCTTATAGTAAGCATCAGAAGGCTTTTGGAAACGAGATTATGTTAAGAGCTCAAGTTTTTTTGTTGGCATTCAATGTTTTGTGAAGGCCGAACAATGTTGAAAGATGAAGACAGAAGTAATCAATCTCATGGACAAACGTCAACGTGGCCAGAGTGAGTAAAATTGTACGATCTTATGGAAGATTATCTATCACAATGACTGCAGAAGTCAACACCAATCAAAAAACTGTCCACAAAATAACAACTGAAGATCTGAGCTTAAGAAAAATTTGTGCAAAAATGATATCCAAAAATCTCACAGAGTAACAACGAGAAGCATTGAAAAATTTGACAGCTGATTTGTTATAACTGGAAATCAAACGATTTACTGAACTGTGTTATCACAAGTAATGAAAATTGGTTCTTCCAGTACGATCCAGAGTCAAAACATCAAAGTTCACAATGGTCATGAAAGTGATCACTTAAACAAAAAAAAAAAGGCTTGCATTTCCAAATCAAAAGTGAAATGCATATGCCTATGTCCCTTGTGGTTTGCTGTACCACAGAATAGTTAGTTCCTATAATTAGTCACTTTATCCCCACCATGCAGTGAGTGATCCCCCTGGGAAGTTAACACAGCTAACAACAATTAAAACAGGCTACATAGAGTTTAATAAATAACAGATTTTAAGACATCTCCTTATTTATTCTGATGACTGTTTGAATCCTGATGATAATTAATTCTGATGCTGGTGTTATAGATATCAAGTACCTTGGTCTTCACCGAACATGAAAACCAAAGTGATTTGCAATACTTGCAGCTCTCTAACTTAATATTACCTTTCTGGTCAATCTACTCATACTTCTATTATATGAAATATGATTCCAAGCCACTGCAATATAAATGGCAATGAAACAGCAGACGAACTGGCTAAAAACATATCAAGTTCAAAACCAAACCCTGAAAAGGTTGACAATTTGAACACATAAACCAGATCAATTGCTCAGGCAAATTTAGGTAAAATGCTGGGAGGGTTAATCTAAGGGTAGAAATCTAAAGATCTAATGTACCAGTCACCAAATGACCTAAATAAATACAAACAGAAGCACAAACTTTTATATCTAGAACAAGGATGTATTACAACTACTGAACAATAAATATTTGCACCGCTTTCACCTGGAAGAATCTACAATATATATAGAAAATGCAAAACTGAAGAGGAAACTTTGGAATGAAAGTGCAATCAGAGCCAAATAAAAGTGAAGCTATTACACCACACTAGGATACTAAATAAACCTAGATAGCTAAATTAGTAAATTTAAAAAAAACAAAAAACTAATTAATTTATAGGTACACAGAACATCACACTATCAATACTGACGTTGAATGAACAGATTAAGAAAAAAAAAATAAGAAAAGATAAATAAATGGATTAGTAGAAGCAATGCCTTTTGAAGATTTTGTCTACAAACAAGGAATGATAGTAAAAAAATAGTTAGGTAAATCAAGATCTATATGGTTAAGATTTTAAGAGCTGTGAATGCAAAGAGGATGACCAGAAGGAGGACTTTAGCAGAAGAACTAACCTCAAGGCTGACTTGCTCACTGTCGCTAGAAGTTGATGTAAGGCTCATAGTGAGAGCCTGGCTGAGACACTGAGGCCCTGCACCAGCTGTAGTAGATATACCACAAGAACCTGTCCCAGTGGGTCCACTAGTAGTTAGGCTGGGATAACTTTGTGCTGTACTTAACAGACTTCCTGAAAACATTTCTGTTAAAAGAATAAAAAATTACTTATTATACAAATATATATTTTGTTTTGTTTTGCGAAAAGCACATTTCTGTCTAGCAAAATATCCTACATGGGAGGAGGGGCACTAAATCAAAAACATTGTTAATACTATACTAAAAACTAAAACAATATAGCTACTAAAACTAGATAACATTATTCAAATATATAAACTTAATAAAGAAGGATTAACAGAAATCAAAATTTGGAAAATTTAAAAAAAAAATATACTGTTATGCTGTTCAACAATACCATAGCTAGAGTAATTCAAAAACATTTATTCAACGTACAAAATTAAGAACTCTGACAATGACCGATGAATCATCTTTTAAAATTGCCTCCATAGAGGAATCCAATCCACACATTTAACGCATGCTTTTCAAACCATCACAATCGAGAAGAAAATGTTTGATTGTGATGATATCACCACAAAACTGACTTAGGTGGGTCCCCGCACGCCATGAGAAATCCATGCGTTAACATTGAATGTCCAATGCGGAGACGGGTAACAACCACCTCTTCCCTATAACTAACACGTATTGACGACCCCCAAGGACAAACAGTATTTTTAATTACCCTCAATTTGTTACTGCCCACGGCTACAAATTCACTTTCCCAAAGCGAATGCAATAGATGTTTCGCTTTGCAAATAAAGTCTGAACAAATAACACGTTGCGTGCTTGGCGGCAGCAGAGTAGCTTCCTTTGCCACAATATCCGCTCTAGTGTTCCCAATTATCCCACTATGACCAGGTACCCAGCAAAATGTTTTTACACCTTGTAGTTTAAGCCTATAGATGGAGCACAAGATATCTTGAACAAGAGGGTTTATTGAATACATATCTTGTATAGCCTGCAGTGCACTTTTAGAATCGGCACAAACTAGATAATGTAAAAATCGGATTCAATGGTGGAATTCAGAGCTTTAAAGATGGCGAATAATTCGGCAGTAAAAACACTACAAACTGAGGGTAATCCATATTTCTTCGTTTGGCCTGTTCTGTAAAATGCACAACCGACGATGTTCTCCAGTTTTGAGCCATCAGTAAAAATAATTTCACTGAATTTGTAGGATTGAAGAACACGATGAAACTCCTGGCGATACAAAATATCGGGGGTGTTACATTTTGGAAAATATAGCAATGATGAATTGAAGGTTGGCATAGGAATGCACCATGGAGGAATAAAACATTGAGACCTCTCAAACACTGGGGGCATCTCAATACCCAAGTAATCAAAAACATGGGAAGACCTAATGCCAAGCGGAGCAGTGGCATGCGGACGAGATTCATATTGTCGGAGCAACTGATTATTAAAAACAGTATTGTAAGCAGGGTACCATGGCTTACATGATAAATTGCTTACGTAACTTACTTGCAACTGCTGTCTCTGTTGAAAGAGTGAAGGTTCGCCAACGTCGGCAAGTATACTCACAACGGGACTAGAGCAAAAAGCACCAGATGCAAGACGGATTGCAGAATGATGGACAGGATTTAGTTTCTTTAATGCGGAAGGTCATGCTGATGAATAAACAATGCTGCCATCAATTCGAGAACAAATGACAGCACGATAAAACATAAGCATACACGTCCTATCAGCGCCCCACCAAGAGCCACTAAGAACCCTCAACATATCAAGAACTTTGTTACACCAGGCCTTTCAACCATATAGGTGAAGGTTCCACGATAGTCTTTCGTCAAATATTAGGCCCGAAAATCGAATCGAACAGATGAAGTAGTCCAAAGCTTTATGCCATCAAGGTATATCGAAGGTAACTGAACATGTTGACAGCGACTGAAGGCAATACACTGAGCTTTAGCAGCAGAAAATTTAAAGCATTTAAGACCTCATCCATGACTCCAATCTATTTAATACCAAATGAAGGGATCTTTCAGCTGTTATTACATTTCTAGTGCTTACGTAAATAGCAAAATCGTCTACAAATAGCGAACATCGGACACGGGACTGTACATTAGAGGTTATGCTATTTATTGTAATAGCAAACAGGGTAACACTAAGTACACTCCCCTGTGCAATACCATTCTGTAAGTGGAAACGAGTCGCACCCTGAAATACATATTGACAGAAAATTATTAATGAAAGCAAGAATCCTGCCTTGTATTCCTTATGATTTTAAGATATTGGCCTCTTCTCCAGGCCATGTCATATACTTTCTCTAGGTCGAAGAAAACAGCCACAAGCGTACAACGCAAGAGAAAAGCATTTTGGATTGCAGATTCTAATAAAAATAATTGATCCATAGAAGACCGTCCCTGTCTGAATCCGCACTGTTCTTTGGAAAGTAGGTTGTTTGTTTCTAAGTACCAAACAAGACGACGATTTACCATTTTCTCTAGCAGTTTGCAAAGAATGCTGGTAAGGGAAATAGGACGATAGCTACTCGGTTCAGTTTGGCTCGTACAATTTTATATTGTTCAAGATTTTCATCCGTTGCGCTTTTGTTGAATCTCCCCACGTTCACGAATTGCTTCTTTACATTTGTCGTTCCACCAAGTAACAGGTGGACGAGGTGGATGTGTGGAGGTTTTAGGAATGGTTTCCTCTGCTACACGTAAAATGTCTTTTGTGAATTTATCTATTACGGTATTTACACAGCTATTATTATCAATATCTGGTGACACAAATCTGTTTGCAAATTCCTCCCAATTCGCTTTTTTTAGAATCCAGCGAGGCAGACGTTCTTTCACTTGGGAGAAGTTACAAAACGAAATATTAATGGGAGTATCATCACTGCCATATAGATCATACAATACCGACCATTCAAACTTTGTTGCCAGACGTGGACTGCAAAATGTCAAATCTACAACAGTCCACCCGAAAGATGCTGATAAATGAGTAGGGGAACCGTCATTTAGAATACACAAATCCAAATTAGATCTGACTGCTTCGTCTTCCCCTAGAGTTACACGATAACGAGCCCCATGAAGTATGATACCATTAAAATCACCTGTTAGTAAAATTGGTGGTGGCAATTGAAATATTAAATCATACAATTCATGATTTTCAAAATCGGAACTCAGTGGCAAGTAAAGGCAGCAGATGGTAAGTTTGAATGGGACAGTTATCTGTATGGCAAGAACTTGTAAAGGTGTTATTACATTAACAAGGTCGGATTCCGATAGTTATGAACAAGAATGGCTACACCACCTTTTTCTCTTTCCTCCGTGATGAAATCTTTCCTGAAAGTAGAATAACCCCTAAAACTGAGTGAGATTATGTAGATGCGTCTCTTGAAGACACATTACTAAAGGTGACATATCTCTCACAAGAACTTTCAAATCTTTAATATGACTTCGTAGCCAATTTATATTCCATTGTATCACGTTATGGTTGATTGAATTTGCATGCATTGATATGTAAATAAAAGACTAATATATTATAGGGTTTACCTTGGATTTATCATTTTTAGATTTATCGAAGTCCAAGGACATCGAATCACTACTGTGATAGCTGATGTCCGACTCCGAAGAGTGTTTTTTCCATTGTGTGTGGGCTCACTTCATTAGCAGAACAATCTGACTGTTGAAGAATTGACAATTTAGATATGGAAGGAGTGTTCTTTCCATTAGTAAAGATCAGGGCCAGGAGTTACCTGTTCTGTCAATGCATTTATGGTTTTCGTAAGCTCTTTGCAGTTGACACAGGATGTTTTTTTTCTCTTGGACACAACAGAAGCAAACAGCCCAC
The DNA here is from genome assembly GCA_022606455.1 of Callitettix versicolor. Lineage (NCBI taxonomy): Eukaryota > Metazoa > Arthropoda > Insecta > Hemiptera > Cercopidae > Callitettix > Callitettix versicolor. The sequence goes on from CM040187.1 coordinate 21,393,268, forward strand.
CCTCAACTCTTGGTCTTAAAATTTGGAATAACTTTTTGGCTTCTGAAAATGATACTTTATCCCTTGCCATTATAGTGAGAATAGCCTTTTCGTCTTTGAACTTCGGGCAGTTCAAAGAACAAGCCAGATGATCACCTCCAGAATTTGGGTCCTCTTTACATTCATCACTTTTATGACTATTAGAGCTGCAATTACCACATATCTCAGACTTCCGGCATGTAGAACTTAAGTGTCCAAAACCCTGGCATTTAAAACACCATTTAGGGTTTGGAACATATGGCCTAACCAAAAGCCGTTGATATCCGGTATATATATGCTCAGGGATAGTTGGCATTCCAAATGTCAATCAGAGAGGCAGTGGGTATTTTTTGCCCCTTTTCACTGCGCATTATGTGACTAACGTCTGTAACTCTGGTAACGCATGATAACTCTGATTTTATCTAATCCAGGTCAACATGGAGGAGATCTCTACTAGTAACTACTCCTTTAGCATATAGTTCAGGGTTCTGTGGTGTTCCACAGATACCTTGACTTTGTCATAAAACGATGTCATATTTATCAAGAATTGGCTCTGCTTATTACTTTTTGTTTCTACAAGCAGCGTCCCGTTTTGTAATCGAAGCTATAGGACCTGCTCTCCCAACTATCGCTTTGTTGATGAGAAAAGGTGAAACTTTTAATAAGGTTTCACCCTCCATTGCATTTTTAATTATTAAATATTTTAGAGAAGATACTTGAATAACTTCTGTACCCTTCTCCATGTGCTCTTCGGCTTTATCTTTGCTCCCTTCCATATGTACAGACCTGTCCATAGTTTGTATTTTTGCGTCCATAGTTGCGTTTGTATTTTTTGTGTCCATAGTTTTTTTGCCGAGCGATTCCACAGATAGTGATATCTCGAACAAATGATACAGGGTGCACCTTGCTTAAGCAGTAGTCCAGGAGGCTCAACCTGCGAGAATGACCTCCAATATCACAGAGCCGAAATACTTATCTTCAACACTCCACAATACTTAGGGTTGAGTTCTGGTACAATGTTACGGTTCCTCAACCCCAAGTACTACTAATATCCGCAACCTATGTACTCATCGATTGTACCATGTATTTCGATAGACCCAATTATAGGCTCCGACTATCATAATTCAATACCCATGTGCTTGCCAGGCGCCTATAGGCTGCTCGGTCCCAGAACTTATCCAATCAGCGGTCTTAGGCAGTGCTGGGAGCACATCAGGTTCTATGTACTTGACTCCGCCAAAGGAAATCAAGCAGTTTCGCCACTCCCTGACATAACTGGACAAGAACAGCAAATCACTAAATGTAAATGTAAGTGTAAAGTGTTTGTACCATACTTTTAGTGTTGTGAATGTAAGTGTGTGTTAGACACAGGTGCCCTGAGGTTCGTCTAAATCCTCTTAATAGGTGCAGCTAGTCTGCACCCCCTGTGGGTGTGTTTGTGTGTGTGGTGGGTAGATGAGAGAGTAGTATGAGCTAGAGGTATAGTGGAATCGCTAAGCCCATCAGCTACCTCCACCGGCTATACAAATATCAATTACAGTAGTTAAATTAATTAGAAAATAAATTTAACAAGAAAGGAACGAGTGGATAATGACTATGATTATAGTACCATGGGCCAAGGTAAATTTCATTAACCCACTGTCTAATGACATATTAGTCTAATATGATATATCATGCAATTCTATAATATTTTTATAGATACACAAGTTTTCACTTATCCTTTGCAAATAGGTAAAAATACTGTACACATAAAACTTCAATCTCCACTCACCTTTATATTTATATCGAAATTTAAAAAGAAATAGAGTTCGGAAAAATTTTAATTTATCAATTTCATCCAGAAGAATCCATGTTCTCTCCCCACATGGTGAGAAGCTCCTTTGGTTGTACTGCCAGCACAAGTGTGGTAATAAGTTTTTTTTCTAGTAAGAAACTAAGTAAATTTTGACGAAATTATATAGTAAATAAAGGTGACGGAATATACTCTTGCATATGTATCATCCCAAAAGCCACGATAAAAGGCAAAGTAGCTAAATGATGTGACTGACATATAGGCATGAAAGACTGATGACAAAATTTGAACAAATCGTTTCATTATAACTGTATATCACGACAAAAACGTTTAAAGGCTACTTGTAAGTTGTGTACTAGTTGTATTCCAAAACTCATCCCAGAACATTACAAACAATGGGCAAGTTACTTATATAATTTTAGAGGTCAATGAAAAGGAATGCGAGTCAATGTTTCACTAGATCATAAAATTGTGATGAAACTTGAGTCACGTATGTACATCTCACATACTACTGACAAACAGTATCATAAACAAAAATAATTATTATGATTTTTGGGATCATAAACGAGTGATAGTAGTCAACTTAAGTTCATCGTGCCACAATAAATATGAAGCTCTATTGTAAAACTTTAAAATAGGTTCAGAGTCATCCAAAACAAGCATAATTGAATGTTGAACTCACTCTGCAAGCACTCAAAACAGATTGGGACGATTTGTACATATATTTTTGATCTGGTGCCAAGTTACCTACTGTTTCCTCACATGAAATACTGTTTGGAAACCCAATGCTTTGATCCCACAAAGAACTGCAGACAGATTTCAATGAGCAGCTAAAATATCAGGTGGAAGAATTTTATTAAGAATGAATGAAAAAACATTTTCATGGATATGAATGAAAACTGTCTCAATTTTTATGAAGATTATGTAAAAAAAACGTGTATAATGAAAATACTTTGTTCATTTTTTTTTTTTTACTTAAACCAAAAACATTGTTACTTTCTGGATAACCACTGTATTAAGGACGATTTAATGTTCACCTGGTAAGTTGTATGACAGTGCTAGGCGAACCAAACTGGACACAGAGCTAGGCCCCCGAGGGAATAAAGTAGAGCCAGGAGAAGGTGTAGACGAAGGTGTGTTGGTGGACGGGGAAGGGTTATTGCCACCCTGACCACTGGTACTGTTGGTGTTCCCTCCTCCACTAGTACGTCGCCTGGCCATGGCAGCAAAGGTTTCCAACAGTCCTGCTGGGTTTGACTGCTCCATTGTTGTAGAGTTAGTTGCGGAAGTAAGGTTAGGTACACTAACACTCATCGGATTGGTGGATGAAGGGCCTCGACCATCTTTTTGCTCTTTAATGTCTTTCTTACCTGTAGGAATTCATAAAATAAATGTACCTAAATTATGTTATGTTATTCATATTGTAAATTTAGAACAATATACAATGTACATGATAATATAGTGATCCCTCTGTTATCTGACAATTCACTGATACAATGAAACACTAGTATGTTATTTTCAGGAAGGCATGTTAAAGTAAGAACAAGTCAGAGTCAGACCCTTGGCTCGACGGAAACATTAGGTTGAGAAACAGTTCTTTTTCGTATCAATGTTTATTATTGGATTAATGTTGCAAGTCAAAAATGTCCAGAGTGTAACAGTAAAGAAAAATATATCATTGGTAGATATTCAGGCTTTGAAACATTAGGTCTGCTTATCAATTTACTTGCTTGTTTATTATCTTCCCAACTTTTTAATTTTAATTTATGTATTTCTAAATATTTTATTTTATTAAATATTTTATTTAACCATCTTTCTTTATCTTCATAATGTAATATTTTCATTAAATTTTCCATTTCTTGTAGCATATGTCCTTCTTTAATCACATATGTAGCACAATTTCTTCTTTTTATATTTAAATGATCTTATTTGTTCATTATATCTAGTTTTAAATTTTCATCCTGTTTGTCCTACATATGTTGATTTGCTATTATACTGTATTTTATAAACCCCATTTTTACTGAACTTATCATTTTCTTCAATCATGCCCATTAATTTGTTTCTTGAGGTGTTATTAGGTGCCATCCCCAATATCTGTATCATACTTCTTAAAACAGTTTCATAATGTATATGTCTCTTCTCAAGCGTAAAAGAAGAGAAGAAAAGATATATATTAAAGGGGAAAATAATAAAGGAGCAAGTAAATTTACAAGCAGAAGTTATTTTCAAAATCTGAAATCTTTACCAATTATAAGGATTAAGGCGACCATAAAGACAAAGCATTGGGAAGACCAATCAGATGCGAGCATACCAATAAATAAAACTAGACTAGGCAGTAAAAGTTAGGAAGGAAGTGGTTAAGACAGTGTAAAAGAATGAATCTACACTGTCTGCTTTATTTGAGGGAGCAGTAAAGCAAAATGTTTTAACAATGGAAGTATTCTGAAAAAGCATTTACAAATATAAAATGTTGAAGCTAGGAAAGGCAAATGTATGTACTCGACAAAATAAAAACATTTCTAGCGGAAAAATATGATTTAAGAATAGGTTTTGCTACTTAAAAGTATTTTTTTTCAAATGTACCTCTCCTAATCGGGTAGTCCTTTGGTCTGATATCAGAGAAATTATTGTATTCTGAATTGTACACTGAATTATATTTGCAGTATTCATTGTGTGGCATTTTTGTGACGAAATAATTATTTGGTTGTGTAATTCGGCATTGTTAGGATAGTTCATAATTTACTTGCAACAGGTTTTTTACTTCCTACAAACCTAAAGTGTATTTTATTTCGGCTAGTGATAATATGTTTGAAGCAACATTAAATATTTCCGACCTAGAAGGGTTATTAAAGAATGGTCGTCCATTATGTTTCCGTAAAGGAGTGACAGGTGTAATACCAACCATGCCTTGTGCATAAAAGCTAACATCAGTTATTACCATTTCATTTTTCTGAATGCTGTTAAGAGGGCAGGTTGAAGTAACCACTTATTCATGTTTGTACTGTACACGATGCAAATATACCAGTTACTTAGTTGAGCCTTTCTACTATTGATTATATTGTACGATGATGTGAACAGCTGGGTCCCTGTTTCATCGAAGTTACAAGTTAACCAACTTGTAAAAAATTGTAGTTACAGGTGTTTCACAAACAAAAGTTACAGAACGTAAATTTTAACTAATTCATTGCCACCATTTTACAGTTTCACACTTGGGAAAACAACAAAAAAATTTAACCCACTGCCCGAGTTGAGTAACTTTATTGTGCTATCATTTTATTTTTATTGTAATATAATTTGAAGATGTTAATTGTTAATAAAAATATTTATCCTACAACCGGAGTTAAGAAACATTTTGTGTTATCATTTTATTTTATTGTTTTAAGTTCTTATAAATTATTATAAGTGGTTCTTCTATATCAGAAAGAGAATTATTTAATAATTTCAAATTAGGCTTATATATTACAATATACAGGCTACGTTATGTGTAGTATATAATAATAATTTGGCTAATATAAACAGTTTTGAAATACCTGTTATTTCGTATTGATTTTGTTACCAAAAATGTTTTATATGTGCCAAGAAACATACCATAAAAATGAAAAAGATTATGCGGTCAAGATAAGCATTTTATGAAGTTGTAAAAGCCTACTGTTTTTATAATCAAAGCAGAGCTAAAGTTAGGAGTTCTATAATTAGCCTTAGTATTATAAATGTAAGCTATAACAATGTTTTAAAGTAACTACATCATATGCTAATCAATACATAGATACATATAATAACAGTTTTACATGGGCCTATAAACAGCTGATATAACATAGATCCAGGCCTATAATAAACAATCAATATAGGCCTGTAGTAAAAATATAATTAATGCAAACCTACTAGTCTAAATTGGCCTATAATATATGTTTAACAGTATAATAAAATATGTTACTACGTAGGCTATTTAGCCTAGTTTACAATATAATTTCTTTTTATTAAAATAAATTCTGGACAGAAATTACTTTTATAAAAATATATTTGATACATAAAACTGCCAATAGAAATCTCTTGTATAAATACTTGTATCATATAATCTTTCTCTTTTTGGCTGTCACAATACCTAAACACAAAACTTTCACTTTGTTAAACTTTGTCTTCTATTAACAACTTATGACGTGCAAATTATATAGTTTACTCTAAAACTTCCTTAAAAAATATTAGGCTTAATTGTCCTTCTTTAAGTGAAATATTATGTAACTAAACTAACAATTAATTATTATACAGTAATATAATTTCAGAAGTATTAACAAGAAAACAAATAGTTGTTGCTGTAGCTTGTATCCTTTTTCACAAAGATAAAAAATGTTTGTTAAACACCTGTACTTGTGAATACATAACTTGTGTTGTATAACATAAGATGTTGGTTCATGAAACAAGCCCCTAGTGCCACCTATTTTTTGTTTTTGTTTGTACGTTACAAGCTCCTTAACAGTGACTTTAGTTTTAAATTCTTGTTTAGAATGTTTTGTTTTTTCTTTATATTCAGCTAACTGACACAGTTTTCTGGTGATAAATGAGTATGCAAGATGGAAATTTAAGAACTAGTGAGTGACAATGGCAATGAACTAAAAAAGCAAATGACCAGGACAATCTGCAAATGAACCTACGATGAAGAGATTAGAATGGGAAAACCACTTAATGGACAAGCCTTCAAAGAGATCCTTTAGATGTGTTGTCTGCTATAGAAAGATGAAGAAGGGACCTGGTTATTTCTAAAAAAACATGGCAAAAAGACATATATCCTAACACACGCTTTGAGGCATATCATACAATAAAATAGTACACACAATTTTTGTAAATAAATCAACATTGTATTTACAAAACTAAGCAAACAAAATTAGTTGTAACAATTTCAAAAAAAAAAAAATAATCACTGGATGATAAAACCGGACTATACAGTTGATTTTAAAAAACATCCCTCTTGAAACACCAAATGTTTTTGTATTGCCTTGTATAAATGTCACAAGTTAACATAACACTGTTAGATAGTAATCCACATTGATTATTCTGCAAGGTGCAGCTGACCTGATGAAACACCTACCATTAGGCTTCTGCATCCCCAAAACCATCACTTTTCATTTTTATTTCACTTGTATGTGTGTGTTTATTTTTATCAACATTTATCACTTTTATATGGCAAATTTGTGGGGAGGAGATCAAGAATGATGCCATTTTTTGACTGACACTTTGTTACTGGTATTTTATAACAAGACCTGTATCTCATCACCATTTACTATATGCTCCAAAAATACATACTCTTCTTTGCAGTAACAAGTAAAAAAAAAAAAAAAAACAAGCAGCTCTTGCTTATCAAACAAAATTAGAAATGCTATCTCATCAGCAGAAATCTTGAATTTCAAAGAAAAAGTGTGGAAATTGCCAAGCATAAAACATATGTCATGTTAGATTTTTTCCTTCAGTTATTCAGTCGCAATAGTTAAGCTAATCGATATTTATTGTGAACATCATTAATCATAATGTGATTAAACATTAATGAAAGATCATTATACAAAATGTCATACATGAACTGAAGCTTCATTCATAATTTTGACAGGATAAATGTTTTAATTAAAATGAAATTAAACACACACACACACACACACACACACACACACACACACACACACACACACACACACACACACACACACACACACACACACACACACACACACACACACACACACACACACACACACACACACACACGTTCTTTACTTCCAGGATGACATATTTTTTGTTACAAAACTACCCTGATATTTGTAATGTTTCAAAAACTTTTTTAGTTATGTTCGTATATTTAAAGTATATTTTGGCCAAAAGGAACAATTTGATCAGACGGCTACTGAAATTAAGCTGTTTATAGGATATTTGGATTTAGGCTGTCTTACCTCCTTGCGAATTGTTGACAAGAAGAGATGAGGTCAGAAGTTCTCCGGACAAGTAGCTGTTTGTGTTGTTCCTCAACATGTCAGCGCCTTCCCGCATGGTTTTATCCAAAGCTTCCACAGCCTCTGCCGACAGCATTGTGTGATCGTCTGATGTAGACAAAGCTGAATTTGATGCTCCTACAATCTGAAATAACATTTTTTCTAAGTTCAAGTTGATAGGATATCATAGTCATTTATTTGTCTAAAAAGCAACTGTCACGTAATTCTTTAACTCTTGCCCTAAGCTTACTATGTTTTCATTAGCAATACAAAATAAATTTGTTTTATCAATATCTTTAAAATTATGAAGGTGATTCAAATATAAACAGTAATTTTGCTAGTGCACTCAGCAAGCAGTTCCGAGCAGCCTGATAGAAAGGTGGGTTGAAGGTTCATGTGTTAGGGAGGGGAAACCAGCTTGGATCACTGCTTCATTGTTTCCTGTCCTTAGTGCAGCCATGAGTGAGCAAAAGGTTCCTTTGTCAACATATTATTATACAATTTTTAACCAATGGAATTAAACCATTGGAGATTTTAATTCATTTTATGGCACAGTTTGGGGATGCTACACTGTCCCAGAACTGAATTTTTACTTGGGCCACACAATTAATTTAAGAGCACCAGAGAAACAACAGAAAACAAAGGTCACGATTGACGCCCAAGTTCAAGTCTCACAGATGATAACATCCGTGAAATTCGAGAGCTTGTTGAAGGTGATCACCGGTTAACCGTTGACAAAACCGCATCAGAAATGGATATCAGCATTGGGAGTGCTCACACTATTATCAGTATACATATTGGATTTATAAAAATTAGTGCTTGATGGGTTCCAAAGTTTTTACAAACCCCAAAACAGGCCAGGTTGGAGATCTATAAGAGACTTCTGATTCAATTTCGGCAAGAAGCGGTGAAGTTTTTAAGGCGCATCATCACATGTGATGAGACGTGGGTCCATCATTATCTTCTAGAGCCAAAAATGGCGAGTAAAACGTGGCAAAGAAAGGAAGAAGCCTCTCCAGAAAAGACCAAACCTGTCTCTCAGTTGGAAAAGCTCAACAGTTTTTTGCTACTACAGAGGTGTTTTATAGATAGATTTCCTTCAAGATCATCATATTGTGAATACAGCTTACTACTGCCGGATATTAAGTCAGCAAAAACTGCCTATAAAAAAAAAGACGAGTTATGTCCATCAGAGACGTCATCCTTCTCCATGACAACAATAGGCCTCAAACTGTGAATGACACAGGAAAATTGGAGGAAATGCACCAGGAAACTTCTGACAACTTTTCCTACAGTTCAGCTTTGTTCCTATGTGACTATTTTCTGTTTGTGCCAATGAAAGAATCATTTGGAGAGGAACTATTCTAAAACAATGAAGAATTCAAAGAGTGTATTTGCAATTGGCTAACAATGAGCCCTCAAACATTTTTCAAAAAAGAAATATTCAAGCTTCCAAATCGTTGGCAAAAGTGTGTAGAACTTAGAGGACGCTATAAAGAGCAACAATGAAGGTTTCACTTGAGTATAATAATAATCAATAAATGCCTAAAAAATTAGTGATATTTCAATCACCCTCATATATTTTGCTCAATATTTATTTTTATCAATCCCCCTCAAATATTTATTTTTAATAATCATAAAACACAGTTTTTATACTATTGGTTCTTTTCAAAAAAACTCATTTTTGTTGTATCACCATGGTAGAGCACATCATAATTATTATTTTATTTATTACATTAGGCTAGACTGAACAAAGGGCTTACCTTGTTGGCTCTAGCAGAGGCGAATATAGTCTTGCTAAGAGAAGTGGAAGGTGGATTGGTAAATTTACCACCAGCAGATGTATCGATGTTGACACTTGACAAAACTGACGGCAACTTTGAATCTTCTGGACATGTAATCTGCCTTCGCAAAGCATGATTGTTGGTTGCTTGTGTATTACCTGAATCAGAAAATAAATACCAAGATTGTAACTGAAGTCTTGACCTCATAGTTTAGGGGCAATTTTATAACAACCATATTTTTAATACAGTGCATCAAATTCCCTCCAATCTCCAGTCAGTTACCTTTCCCTAACTCATTGCATATTGAGTATTTATTAAAAAGAACTTTTGTTTTCTTCAGTGATTGAATCACAGTTTAAGTCTTATAGCTCTTCAACTATAATGTAATTCATTGTCTCTCTAATGTTAACTGTGATATGTATTTTTTAAAATGTTAGCTTCATTCAATAACTGAGTCATTACGTCAGGTAAAGTATAGGTCTAAGTACAGCTTTTATCTGTCAAGTGAGACAATTATAATAAAAGAAATATGATAACGACTTTGTACACTTAAGTTCAGTTAGAAAGTAAAGAGAGGGAATGGTTGTGTTAACACAGGAGGCAAGATTGTTTATGAGCAAATGGAAATGTTAACACGCAAATTTATCTAGCTAGTCAGCTAACTATAAGCACAAGAGAATTCATTCCTTTACGTGTCCAGATTACAATAATAAATACAATAAATAAATTTCCAGTTTATACAAATAAATTTCTTGTTTAAGTTTACACAGCGTCTCTCATGTCGCTTTCACAGTAATCTTAGAATTAGCAAAAAAATGCTGTTAGATTGGCAAAGGATTACTGTATACAATGCAGTAATGTGATGTATTTTATATTTTTGCCTTCATTTTCGTTAAGTTCCGACAGTAGTGTACAATGTAAATTTTTCTATTGACTATCTGTAGTCACTGTAATTTGATGGGTGTCCAATTAGACTCCACTATATTAATAATTGTTATAATATATTTGTCTGTTACTAAAAGAAGAAAGAAATATAATTAATTCTACAGTAATTAACAGCTCATAATGTATTAGTCATTTATACTTCATTTCTCTTGTCTTGAGTACTTCTAATGCAAGGACCAGCATCTTGCACTCATTTATTATCTATTATTATCTGACTGAAATAATAGTTTAAAAGAAAATTTCATATTAAGAGGTGTGGCTAGAAAAACTGAAAAAAGGCTGAAAAATTTTTAATTTTTTTCTATTTTTTATTATTTACAATTACATTATATTATCCACTTCAATATACTGTTCTCAACATCGCTACCCACAATCTTCTGTCGACTTGTTTCAACGTTTAAATCTCATTCCCTTCAGAGGAATTCCCTTGACTAGGGAACAAAAAAAAAGTTACAGGAGGCTGTCAGGCAAGTAGGACACAAGTGGTCCAAGATGAAGATGTTATGCATGGCCAAAAACATTTTGACAAAACATTATAAGGAGGTGAAGGATCCGTGATTTGTTTTTCCATAAATGGGCCGTTTTCTCCCCCCCAAACTTGTTCTCATAGAACAGTCAGGACACTAATGTAGTTGTGATATACTGTTTGTCCCTCAGGTACCTAATCAATGTGCACAATCCTTTTAATGCAAAAAATGGCTTTGAATTTTGATTTTGCCGCTTTTTGCAGTTGCCAGTGATAAATTTTTTCAATGTTAGCATCAGTTTTTGCTGAAGATGGTCTGCAACATTGAGTCATCACCAATGCCTTGTGGCTACCTTTAAACCTTTTTGTACCACTTACACTTGTAATGTTAAAAAATGCTTCAATTGCAGATTTTCCAAGTTAAAAAAAAATTTGCATTCACTTCCTGTTCTTTCTGAATATTCAACACTCAAGTCAACCAGATTCACTTTTAATTAGTGCTGTAGGCAGATTGAATAATGGAGGAGGGCAAGTCTAAGGTGGAGAAGGAGGTCACTTAAAACTACAACTTCGGCCCGATCAGATTTGTTTGGTCGCTATAGATAGCAATACAAAATCAATTTTTTTCTAGCTACACTTTGCACTTACACCAAATTAAGTAACAAACTCTTTTTATTAATTTCACTTCTTACAACTATAAATCACCTGAATTGAGTCTCTGTGTTTCGTCCAGAGCCAAAGTTTCTACGATAGTAGCGAGATCACTGGCAGTGGTTGAGTGAGAATCCCTCAATGCATGCACAACAACGGACAGCTCGTTAGAAGGTGTAGAGCAAGACTGAGTCTCATTGGTGACTGCGACTATCGCTTCAGCACGAGCCACTGACAGAACACTTTCAGCCAACGCCTGAGCAGCTTGCTGTAACATTAAATACAGTGATTACACCCATACGTCAGGAGTAATTCCCAATATCACTTGAAGATTCAAACAGCTGGGCATTAAATTTTAAAAACTACTATAAAAAAATTGATTTTGAAATTTCCAGCTATTTGTTGACATAGAAACATTTTGTTTAGGTTCTTGTATTATTATAAAATCTTAACAAAGAGAATACCCCACTGATATCATCATAATGTCAACAACACAAAACAGAGTCAGTTTAAAATTATGAGTACGGCAGACAGCCGGAAAATTGCAGGGGATGCATAAGAGGTATTCTAACCACAAGAGGCTGGTTAAGAAATAACTAGAAAATAATTATAGTGATGACATAGAAAATCAGAACGTTGCTGTCCAGTAGAGTTGAAACAGCTACACTAAGTGTATCAAACTAGTTTATTTTAGTACGACTAAAATAACACACTCTGTAAAAATTTAACAGCGATAAGTACCAAGTAGCCAAAAAGTATTCGAGTTACGTGAACACTTCAAGCAGGTATATTATTTTTAGTCAATTGTGTGTCTTACTCATTAAGTAATCTTTCCGTATTCCAAAACTGATGACAATTTTATTGCAGATTTCCATTAATATATTTACTTAAATATACTTAAACTTAACATAACAGTTCTATTTTTTATTTAAACAGCAGTATGTAAAAGAAATACATCATGTTACATCAGCATCGTCTATATATTAATGGATAACACATGCTAAAGTTAGGATACAATGCATGACCAAATCACCCTTATGCATTAGTTACCTTACTATTTACTGCTCATGTATACAAGTGTTGGTATTACTTTTAGTTTATTTGTAAGTTAAAATTAAATACATCAAAAGAATTTTTCTTTAATGTTCTAAATTTTGAATGTACTATAAATACCTTAGCTGCAAGATTGTCTGCAGAGGCCGCTTGATCAGTGCTGGCGACTGAAGTCTTGGGTTGATTTTCTGTTGCATCAGGCAAACTCGGAGTTGAGCTTGATTTACGACTAGTCAAAACACTTCCCACGCTCTTACTGTCATTTGAGTTAGAATTTTTTGTCCATTTTCCTGTAACGACAACCACAAATTACAAGCAACAATCTTAACAGTGCTGTTAATAAAATCTTAAGATTAATTTTATTAGCAGAAGCAAGGTAAGTGGTACTGAAATATACCTATCATTCTCTTCTTGAATGTTGATGAGGCTTCAGCCTGAATGCTAGAATGATTTAATATTATACTGATATAAACAATATTGGAAAAATTACATAACATAAGAAAAAAAGACTTGAGAAATACTAAAATTGATATACTTCACACTTATAAAGTTCAAATTATATAAATTACCAATGCTGAATGTTGGTGTTTCATCTAAAATAAAAATTAAAATGGTTACAACATATGTGAAATCCTTAATGCATACCCTTATTTCAATAGCAATGACTTCCTTTAGTGTTAGCCTTTCAGCAATTTTCTTACTCACTGTTCTTTGTGACATGCTGAAGCTAATTCGGCTACCTCCAGAAACACACTTTTTCAAGATTGAACCTCAGAATATTTTTCTTTTCATTTTGCTTGGCAAATAATACTTCAGCAAAGAAACCAATTTGGATACCTCTAGGCACAGGCTTCCTCAAAAATTAGCTTTTCAGCAATTTTCCTACTCATTGTGCTTTGTGCTATGCTGAAGCTAATTCAAATACTTCCAGCAACACACTTCTTCCAGTTTTAGTCTCAGAATTTTTTTCTTTTCATATTACTTTTACTTGGCACACGATGCTTCAACACTAAAACCAATTTGGATACCTCTAGCCACAGTTTCCTCAAAAGTTAGCCTTTCAGCCATTTTTTTTTTTTTTTTTTTTTTTTTTTTTTTTTTTTTTTTTATAGCATTATCAGTAACTTAACATTGCTTCACAAATTTAATCCTTCCTGATAATTGTAATAGATTATATATCACAAGGTGTATAAGATTTACTAATACATAGCAAACTTTATTTGCAAAGACCTTGACAAAAGTCAGAAGAATTTTTTACTACCTTCATAGATTTGTTTTCACATTAGGCCGAAATAATAGAAGTCAAAAAAGCACAAATCTACAACTAAACTCAAATTGTACCATAAAATTTTTAGTTTTTAATGAACCAGCTGATCAAAATCAATGACAATTTCATTTCGTCTGCGTAAATAAACACAACCATTTCAATATTTCCTGACACAAACAGCATCAAAATCATAAACAATCCTGTATTACCTTGCTACATGAAATGTTACATATTATATGGTATTATTAAAAGCTACCAATCCATGAAAGCTTATGATGAAGCGTGCAAATACAAACTGCATGCCAGTGCCAGCAAACTGGAAGGGCAAAGAAATTATAATGGCCTTGTAAAGCACAGTAAATTAATACGTAATTACAACTAAACTATTCCTGTTACAGCGACTAGTAGCAATAATGAAAGCATAATATGTAATGTACAGATACAGTGGAACTTGGTTATGTACTGTTACTGACAGGACTAAGAATTAAGATTGTTACATTAGTATATTTTGTTGTTGTTGTTGTAAATACTACATATTTAGTGAGCCAGTATTCATGCATAAAGAATAAAAAACAAAAAGAATATGGTACATATTTTAAAAAAAGTTGTGTAATTTACATCTTTATATTAACTGCTGAATACAATAATCATTATAGATTTTATAAATCAAAGAAGACAAGCCAGTTATTTTTCTCTAACAAAAAAGACAGGTAATATTGTGCAACAGTCTTCAAGGAAATACACTGAACATATGGTTCAATCTTGAGAACAAGTATGCACTTCAGCACAATAACAGATGAGCCTTCTTTCATCAGCAGTACTAATTCAGATGGAACTTATCTATTAACAGAAGATTCCTTATTGACCTTATCAGCCAGCCCGCTAAATCCCGGACACCGTTATAACCAAGTTCGACTGTATGGACATGTAATATTAATTTTTTTACAGCCTCGAAAAAAACCATTAAAAAATTATCAGTGAATGTAAACTGTAATAAACAATGGCGGTGAAAATAAAATTTATTTTGTTAAAGCAATTAATGTAGTCTAAAAAACTACTTAAAAGTACAAACACAAGCAGACAACAATGACTGTAAATCTTTAAGGATCACCTAAAATACCTACTGAATTTAAATTTTAACAAATAACAGCAGATCAGCAACAACTAAACTACATTCAATTTTTTTCATTTCTTCACTATAATAAATCAATTTGTAGTTGTACATACACAAGAAACGAGCACCTATATTCATTGTCATTTGGACAGAGTATGACAGAGTATGTTAATGTTAATTTACATATGTAGCCAACACTAACACTTTTTAAATATTTGGTATTTATTACAATAACACTGCAAAGGCTTAAATACAACTTCTTTATAATTCAAAAATATGTCTAAGTAATCATTAAAAATACAACTGACAATAATTATTGTCTGTCAATTATTTTATATATCACTACTTTTATGAAATATATTATTATTTTTTCACATATAATTACGGAAACTTGCTTCATCACATCAGCAAAACTATTTCTCTTCCATTCATATTTCACAACAAATATAAAATAGATTCATTAATTTGACCAAGTTTTCATTCACATATTTTTTTTCTTAATATTACGAGAATATGACAGAATAAAGAGTATTCTCTGTGATATATTTACAAATAGCCATTCTAATAAAACACTAGTTGTATCCATTTGGTAACAATTCTTTACATAGCCATTAAATTGTCTAATAAAACAAATTTCTAACAATCTACAGTGTTGAAATCTTGTTTATCTACAACTTATAACCAATTGGTTATAACATTTGAAAATTACTTGGTAACTGTTTTCTGAATAAACAATGGATGGTTAACAATAAAATCAAATTTGAGCTAAATTACATAAAGCTGTATCTGCAAGAATATAATTGAGAAAAAGTAATATTTTCAGTAAAAAATTAATAAAAGTAATCAATACTTACTCTTCAATTTGGAAAAACCTCAATAGCTGTTTAGAATTAGAATGCAAGTGATTAACTAGTGGTACCGAGTTAATTTTAATGTCATTTCAACCGAATTTTATTAAAATGGAATGAGAGAGATGATTAAAAGAAATATTTACAACACTGCAAACCAAGGAGCCAATGAATATGGGTTAATAAAGGAGCTTTAAGAAAGGCGACTGGATATAAAAACGCAAACTGTTATTTTGCACACAAAAGAAAAAACTGCACTCGAACTAAACATGGCTTCCCAAGGTAGCTTCACATACCTGAAGGCGTTACTGGTTTTACACTGGACGAAGAAGAATCGGTTTCAGAGGCAAGTTTTAAGTCATATTTGCCTTCAGCGCCCATGCGGTAGGAATTGGATCCACCATGGTCCCAAGTAACATCAATCCAACCTAGTATTTATAATACAAATAATTTATTACTTTAAAAACACACCTATCTTAACCATGTGCCATACTTGCGGACAGATGACCGTTTCAGTTTAAATATAATCATCACCTGTTTTATTCTTTCTAGCATGTTCCTCCATTACAATAACTATTAGAGTACCTTTTTTTGTCTCTTTAATTTCTTCTTTCGACATTTATTTTATTTTAAAAAATTCAACTCTCTCTCACCATTGTGTAATTCTCCGGTCACAGTCCCTTCGCCTGAAGGCGTACCATCTTGATCTCTCCATTTCCAATCTATACCACGGACGACTCGTGCACCAATTACCAATTGTTTCAATACTTGAGTACGAAGCAACCGCCTCTGACGTCTGATATTTGCTTCTGCTTCTTTCGCTGCTTTTCCTAAAGCAAATAACAAATGACTGCAGTTCGGAGAGTTTCTCAATAAGCTCTTCTAAAGGCATGCAATATTCACATCTCAACACTTTGCAACCACGATCGTAGGCCACTTGATCCACTCGTGGTTTTGTCTTTTATAATTTTAAATTTATATAAATTACCTTTGAAATAAACATTGCAACTGTTCCATGCATCTTGAAAATGTAAATGACGCAACTGTTGTAAATTTGGTATGGCCTTAAGTTAAAGCTGACAAAATCTCGACATATAATGAATGGTGAAACAGACATATTGGGATTTTAAGAAGGATCTATTCAAGTTACTTATGTGTTAGAAACCAAGCGTAATTTCTAAGATAAAATTTCAAGCAATGAGCAAAGAAATGTTACAACATAAAATGATTCAATAATACTTCCAACACACAAGGGCCTATATTATTCCAAGACAGATCAACATAATCTGAGAATTTCACTGGTCTTCATGTTAGTGTTGTGTCACACAACGTACAATGATCTTATTATTCTTACCTAAATCTTCGCACACTCCTGTGATAGAACCATATATTTCCACACCCGACAAAGAAAGATAATGTGTCTGTCCGGAAGCATTCTTGCCCGTCTGTTGGATACGTATGTGTCTGTAACCTTGTTGCTCATCAGCTGAAGCAGGTTCCAAAGGCCATGACGCGGTACTTCCTGGCTCGTTCAGGGAACAATCGTCAACATGAGTGTACAATGTAGTCCAACTGACACCATCTTTTGATACCTGTGATAGAAAAATTATGTTATAGCACACAGTTATGTTTACCAATGTAAAAAATACAAAATATTTAATAATTTTATATATTTTTATATATGAATTTTATATCTGTTTATATGACAACAAAACTAGTTGTTATCATATTGCATTATTCTGTTACATTATCCTATAACTGTAATAATAAATTACAAAAACTTCATTATAAATTTGGATGTTACAAATATTAAATTGCAAAAAGAACTACTTTGACCAATGTTAGGGTTAAAACATTAGACAGAAAGTGGATCAGTCATTTAACAAAACAAATTATTAAAAAAACCAAGATCTTAAAACACATCCACCCATTTCATTCATTTCAACAAAAAGTTATTTGTAGGTTTTGTTATTTGTAAGTTAAAAGTAGGTCAATGATTAAGAAAACATACTTAATCATTTTATCTTATAATATAAATTACCAATTTTTTGAAAATGCATTTCAACACAAATCAATTTTAAATAATTTAAAATTGTGAAATGTGGTTTCCACATATTTTTGTAATATTTCATTTAAAATGACCTTGAAATATTTGAATATTGGTTACCTGGAACAGCCAGTTTCGGAGTGCGGATCTACCATAGCCTCGTGCATGCCTCAGGGTATAAGATGTTGGAATTACCCACAGACCTAAATCTATGCTGAACCAGGCACGCTTATCATCGTTCGTATGACAGTTGAGAGCTGAAGAATCTCGATTAAGAATGTCTTCGAGTCTTCCGTAAGGCAGGTTGCGTCCGTCAGAAGATGTCACGACAACCAAGCCATACTGTCCAGGGTTCACCCACTCTGGACTAGCTCTGTGTAACAAATTTGCATAGATTTTATAAATCTACCTATGTAAAGGCAATGGTTATTTATAATTATGAAACATGTATTGTATTCAACATTACGGAAGAAACACTAAATAAGAGGTAGTCCATATTTTGTTTATTTGCCCTTCATGCCAGTCTGACGCTAACAGCATCAACTACAGTCGTTTACTGTTTATTTGTGCGACTTTTAAATGTGTGACAAAATTAATGATTCTAAGAAGTGCGAGCTTCACAGTGTAATACACTTTTTGAATGCTCTGTCAAAATTTACAGAAAGGTAACCAAGGCTTGTAGTAATGTGATGAATGACGTTTTAGTTCGAAAATGGTGAATCATGTTTAATAGTGGCCAGACTAATATACATAATGAAGAACACTCAGGCCAACCTTCAGTTGGATTGACAAAAACCTAAAATCAAGGATCGAGGAAAAAATTCAGTAAGAGAAATGTTTCATTATAAACTAGCTGAGTTCATTAATTCTGGAAATTTCAAGAACAATTCTTTATCAAGTTGTTAGTGATGACTTGGGCTACAGAAAAGTGTGTGCCTGGTTGGTTCCTTTGAGTTTTAAGATGCAAAAAAAAAAAAAAATGGAAACTGCTGTAACTTTTCTCAGTTGGTTTGACAAGGATGGCGAGGAGTTTTTGAATCACATCCAGGTTACTGGCGATAAGACCTGGATTTCACATAAAAATTCGAAAAATGCCAGTCAATGGAATGACATCATTCTATCCATAAAAAAAAGCCAAACAGGATGCAAAGGTAGTTGTGGCTACAGTGCTTAAGGATCAGAATGGTGTCCTACTCATCGAATGCCAAGATGGTAGAGCATAAATGCAGCAGCCTAATGTCAGTCCCTTCACTGATTATGCCGTGTCATTAAAAACAAATGGCGTGAACTGTTCTCGAGCGGCATTGTGCTTCTTCACAATAACGCACATACACTGATGACCTGCTGTACTGATGACCTTACTTGAACAGTTTAAGTGGGAAGTTTTGAACATCTGCTTTATAACCCGGACTTGGCCCCAAGTGATTACCATTTTTTTCCCAAACTGAAGGACTTTTTGGCAGAAACCACTGTGGAAGTGACAACAAACTGAAAGCGAACGTTAATGAATGGCTCAGCAACTTGGCGGAAATTGAGTATTCAGAAGGCATAGAAAAGCAAGTGCAGAAGTGTGAAAAAGTGATTAAGGTAGACATGATCTGGTATCATCGGCACGTGTACAACATATAGAAAAGAAACTATTTAAGTTGCACACATTTTCTAAAACTGAACAACTTTACTTACTTTCCATTTGTTCCAATCCAATAAATAATTCCATTCTCATCAAAATCATGTTGGTGTCTGAAGAGCAATTTCGTGTTTGGTTCTTTGAGTCTTTTAACGAAGGCGAAGGATGTGCGTTCATAATCATACCACTGTTTGGCAACCATTTTTAATAAATACCGTTCCAGTTGAGAGACAGTAGACAAAGGTTCCATCTTGAGGGAACGACCGGTACGATCAATAAGACAGCTCTCACCTGAAGTTTTCTCCAAACGGAAACGAAGTCGTCTTGTCAAAATCTTAAAAAATGTACACACTTATTTAAAAATAAAGTTTTTCTTTTAAATACCCAAATTACGTTTTTTTAATTATAAGTTTAACACAATAGTACAATAATAAATACAACAATACATGTACAATAGCTATACAACATTTATTATTAAAACAAATGTTATTTTTTGCAAAGAAATTATATTAGTCTATACGAGGTGTGTTCAGAAAGTAACGAGAATTTTTAAATTTCACGGGCTTAGAGAGTACGATTGTCAAACATTTTTTTTTTATTATGTTGGTATACATGCCCTTGAAGTATGATAAAACTTTCAGCTGTTTTCATTGTTGACTTTGTTTATGACAGCCACTAAGGTTAGACGAGTTTTTATGAGCTCAGCGATTTTGTTAAAAGCGTTTGTTAAAAGAAATGGATCAAAGAATTTGTATCAAATTTTGCGTAAAAAATGGAATAAAGTGTAACAAAGTGTGTGAAATTTTAACAAAGGCCTATGGTGAGCCTGCTATGAGTAAAGCAAGAGTTTATGACTGGTATAAGCGTTTCCAAGAAGGCTGTAAAGACGTTGAAGATGACAAACGCCCTGGATACCCCAGCACATCAACAACTAATGAAAACTTGGAAAAAGTGAAAGAAATGGTTATGAACAATCGCCGAATCACAATTAGAAAGGTTGCTGATAATGTTGGCATATCGACTGGATCATGTCATGACATTGTTTCCAATGTTTTGTGTATGAAACGCGTGGCAGCAAAATTCGTTCCAAAACTGTTGAATTTTGAACAAAAACAGCGGCGAATGGAAGTTGCTCAGGAGTCACTAAATGAAGTCAACGACAATGCAGAATTACTGAAACGTATTATAACAGGTGACGAAAAATGGGTTTACGGATATGACTTCGAAACTAAGGCTCAATCATCCCAATGGAGGCATTCTGGCTCGCCAAGACCGAAAAAGGCTCGACAAGTGTGGTCGAACGTGAAGGTTATGCTCACTGTGTTCTTTGATATTAATGGCATAGTGCATCATGAATTCCGGCCACCAGGTGAAACGGTCAATAAGGAGTACTACCTACCAGTTCAACGCCATTTGTGTGAAGCAATCCGAAAAAAACGCCCGGATCTGTGAAAAAACAATTCATGGCTTTTGCACCACGATAATGCACCAGCTCACACTTCATTAATTGTTCGTGAATTTTTGGCAAAAAACAGTACTGTAACGATGTCCCAGCCTCCATATTCATCAGACATGGCTCCGTGTGACTTTTTCCTATTTCAAAAATAAAGAAAACCTTAAAGGGCCGTCGTTTTACAGCCGTAGATGACATTAAAAGCGCATCGCTGAAAGAACTAAAGGCTATCTCAAAGATCGAGTCTGAGAAGTGTTTCGAGGATTGGAAGAAGCGCTGG
The DNA here is from genome assembly GCA_022606455.1 of Callitettix versicolor. NCBI lineage: Eukaryota > Metazoa > Arthropoda > Insecta > Hemiptera > Cercopidae > Callitettix > Callitettix versicolor. The sequence goes on from CM040187.1 coordinate 21,414,585, forward strand.
CATAATCTCCAATGGGGACTATTTTGAAGGCGACAACATCAATGTAGAAGAATAAATAAATATTTTGTTCAAAAAATTAAAATTCTCTTTACTTTCTGAACACACCTCGTACAAACCTAAAAGGAAAGCTATATTTCATACAGAATTATTTGTAAAAAAATTAATTGTTTTTAATATAATTATATTATAGTTTGTTTTTCCCCTTTAGTTTACGCCCTCATTGAAGCAATTTAATCAGTTCATACACTTTCCAGTCCAACATCGCTATTGAGAGCCTAGCGTTTCAGCCTATTCTTCCATTCCCAAAATTTCTTCATCCTGTCCGACCTGGATGCCCTTTGTTCATCAGTTATGGTATAGGTCTTTCATTCAAATGTTGTTAGCTTGAATCGCAGATATTTATTCCTTAGAATTCTCTTCTCTGCTCTGCCTTCAATTTGAGGCACTGTCAAATTTAACTCTTCCAAATCACTCTGGATCTGTTTGAACCAATTATTCTGCGTTTTAATCTTCCAGAGATAGCTAAATAGCTGTTTCACCAGTCGGGTTTCTGGAAGGCGTGCTATATGACCGAAAAAAGCAATTCTCTTTCTCCGCATTGTGTCTATTATTGACTCACTTTCTCGATATACCTCTTCATTCGGTAGTAATCTCCAGTGGCCTTTCACTTGGTGTTTCTTGTTAATAATTGTTCTGATGATCCTTCTATCTGCTTTCTGCAGTTTATCAGTTGTTGATTTAATCTTCAACTTGAAGAGTGTTTTACTAGCATAAGTTGTCTCAGGCTTAACAACAGAATTATAACAATAAAATCTGGCATTCATTGAGAGCGATTTTTTTTGTAGATTGGCCAGGTGAGTCATTGCGCTTGTTTCAGTTTGTATGTTCTGCTGTCTATCGATGGTTTCTCGTCTGTGTTCCAGGCTATAATTTTCCCAAGATACTTGAACTTGTTCGCAATCTTAATTTGCTTACCATTGCTCAGTTGAATGGCTGGTGTTTCGATTCGGAAATTAGGCATTATTTCCGTCTTTTCAAACGAAATTTATAGTCTGATTTCTGCTGCAATATTTTCAAGTTCAATAATCTGAAATTCAGCTTCTTCCACCGTACTTGCTTCTTCTGCGAATGCTAGGCAGTTAAGTGTGATGTTTCTGCCAATCTTAATATTTGGAAGACACTTTTTATTCCATTCTCGCATGACTTTCTCCAGTGCACAGTTAAACAACAATGTGAGATACCATCTCCCTACCTAAGTCCAATTTGGATCTCAAATGGTTCACACAATTCACCTCTAAATTTAACCTTTTATTTAGTATTCTTAAGGGTGATTCCAATAAGGTTGATCAGTTTTCGGTGCAGACGAAATTCTTTAAGAATTTTTAACAATGACTCACAATGGATATAGTTTGTTTATTATGTAATATTATTATTAATATAATATTAGTTATATTACAGATTAGAATATTTATTGGCAAAAGTACATAAATTCTCCAAGGACATAACATTATATATCCTGAAAAGAGAGAAAACATCTCTCTGTGCTCAGGAGCCATACTAAAGTATATAATATAGTTTATATTATATTATAGTTGGGGGAGCTATTCGAGGCCCCTGTAGTAGTGATGTATTGAATCCCCTCACCTGTAAGTACAGCCATTCACGTTAATGAATCGGCTTAATGATTTGCTCTTATTTATTCAACTACGACTGTATATTTGTGTCTTACAGGGGTATTTACAAAGTCCATCACACAACATAAACATTTATAAGGATAGAATGTTACTATAACAATTTTTTTTCTGTGAAGTGTACATTTTACAAGTTGTGTTTCGTATATAATCTGTATTTATGCTTAGTGATTAAGATGATGTTTAATTTCCTACGAATTTTTTAATTTCTGACACCTTTTAATTCAAATACAAATTAATGTCTACAGTAAAGAAATTAAATCTACAAAGTAAAAAAAATTATAAATAATGTTATAGATTATATGACTGCTGAGGCAAATAACGTAATATTCCTTACTAAAATATTAGCAAGAATTAAATCTGGAAGAAAAAAACAGAGGGCGAAATGTCTCATTCGCAACACCACGAAAAAAAAATTAAAATGAAACATTTTAATCATAAGAAAATGTTTTGGGTCACAAGCACATAGACAAACTATACTCGTTTTATGTTTGTATTACTATATTTGTGATAAAAAATTCGAATATTATACAAATCACTAATAACATTATAAGATATGATGCATTAAGTTTTTTTTTAAATAAAAACTTGTTTATAACCACTATATTTCCTTAGGCTTTGCTCAAACATTCCAGTTGTTCCCAACTGGAACAGACTTAAAGTTTAGATGATAGAGGTGTGTTATATTAGTGGACTACCTATAAGCCTTACCTGTAAGCCATAACAAGAGCCAGGGGAGTCGTACAGGTACACCGGTAACTTCTCGATAGACTCCAACACAGATACTAATTTGTGTACAAGTATCATTGCTGAGTTTATGTTTCCATTCTCTCCTGTTCTTTCCTGAAAAACAAATGCAAACACACTTTACATATATAATTATAAATAAATGATGCATATACACACACAACCTCAAGATGCGGTTATCTGAACAGTGTTTATTGGAAAGTCAGGCTTATCCATAACGACTTACAAAAAAATATATTTGTCATTTCTATGATAAGAAAAGTCGGCCAGGATTATACAGAATTTATTACTTTTATAACAAAAATTATCCATCATGTTGTGTATTAATTAAAAATTAAATACAAGGGTTGATCAAATATAAACGAGACTGACTTTCTAAAAACTTTTCCGTTGGACATTGAACTCTAAAGGGTGGGGTTTCAGGTAGCCTGAAAGGTTTGGGACGGGCGTAGACGGGCAACATTTCCGTCAGTATAAAACTATACAATGAGTGAGAGTGAAGTGCACGTTTCCGTGGAGCAGAGAATTATTATTAAGTTTTTGGCCAAGGAGGGGGTCAATCCGACTGAAATCTTTCGTAGATTGACGGCTCAATACGGGACAGGACCCTGTCAAGAGCTCGCGTTTTGCTTGGCACAAGGAATTCGCCCGAAGGACGGGAAGCAGTAGAAAACCTCAGCCATGATCGTCGCCCGACCACTTCCGTCACGGAGGCGAAAACATTGATGCTGTTCGGAAGCTCCTGGACGAAGACAGACGTATATCGCTGCGATTTATTGCAGATGAACTCCAGTTGAGCTATGGTAGCGTTCAAAAAATCGTTACATCAAACCTGGAACTCAGCAAAGTATCAGCAAGGTGGGTTCCACGAATTTTGACCGACGTTCACAAACGGAATCGTTTGGAGATTTGCCAGCGACTATTGACCCAACTTGAACGAGATGGTGAAGCATTATTAAACTGGATTGTCACCTGTGACGAAACATGGGTTCACCATTACACTCCCGAGTCGAAACAGGCAAGTATGGAGTGGCGGAAGAGGGGAGAGAGGGGGCCTCTGAAGGCCAAATCACGATCGTCGGCCGGGAAGGTAATGGCCACTGTATTTTTCGACAATCAAGGCGCCTTTCACATCGATTTCCTCCATCAACGACGCACAATAAATGCACAATATTATTGCGATGTTTTAGAGGCCGCAAAACAGTCTTTTCGTAGGAAAAGGAAATCTAAACCGGCGAGAAACGTCATTCTTCTTCACGATAATGCCCGACCACATTCGGCGAACGCTACGAGGCTTAAACTCGATCAAATTGGCTGGGAACTAATGGAACATCCCCATACAGTCCAGACTTATCACCCTGCGACTATCACCTGTTTGGGCCACTCAAAGAGGCGCTTGGAGGCCAGCGTTTGAAGACGATTCTGCGGTGGAGACCTTCGTGCTCCAATGGTGGCTCAATGACGCCGAGAACTTTTTACGAAGATGGAATTAAAAACTTCCAATCCGTGGGAAAAATGTGTTACTCGTGCGGGAGACTATGTAGAAAAATAAGTTGTATCAAGAATAATTTGTAAGTAAGCAATAAATTTTTTAAAAAATCAGTCTCGTTTATATTTGATCAACCCTCGTAACATAATTATTTAATAATCACATTTGGAAATTATACAGATTCAATCCCAGAAGATATTAGAATTTCTATAAATGGTCAACATCTCCGAAGAGTAGTTAACTGCAAGTATCTTGGAATAGCCTATGATTCAAATATTAAGTGGAATGTTCATGTAAACAAGACTGTCAGTAAAACTAAATACTTAGTGTATGTTTTTTATAGACTCAAGAACATTTTGTCAAAAAATCAGTTATTGCGGATTTACTATGGCCTTTTTCATAGCATTACGGTGTATGGCTTAATTGGATGGGGAGGTATCTATGATGCATCACTGGATGCACTAAATAAACTTCAAAAGCAATTCTTAAAATTTATTGGCATTTAAGAACAGGAACCTGATAGACCATTAAATATTAGACAAGTATTTGTCTTAAAATCTGTAATGTATCAATATAGTGACTTAAAAGAAGAATTTGTGCAGAATCCTCGCAATACTCGCTACAAAAGTGTCAGATTGCCGAAACAATCCTTAACAATTGTTAACGATGTTATACATATTATGCCAAGAAATATTATAATGTTCTTCCAAATGCTTTAAAAACTTTAGAATGTGGATCTAAAACTCTAAAAAAAAGTTAAAAGGACAATTTAAAAAAATTAATGTGATCTAAGTACAAAACTTTTGCAAGTGATTTTTTGTTTGTTAATTAATTTCATAATTTAAAAATGTTTTTGTGTTAAATATCCGTTAAATTTAAATTTTATATTAATAGTACTGAGAGATACAATTTTTAAAAGTATTTACATATAAGTAAGGAATTAAATTTAAGGACCAACCTATGTAGGTCCATATTTTGTTTTATTTTGTATAACTTTTATTTTTTTCTTTATTTTTAGGCTTGTTAAATTTCGTTAATCCGAAAGAGCCTTGGTCTCATCAAAAGTGGATAATCGAGTCCATTGTACATACACACACACACACACACACACACACATATATATATATATATAAACCAGCCATACCCAATAACATGTGTTGATAATTTGCACATACTCATTACAAGCTAAGGGTAAATTAAGTAATGATTTCATAGTTACCTTAAAGCAGCTCTTAAACACCCGCAAACGTTGTTTCTGCAGCTTATTGGCCTTGGTTGGAGTGCTGCCTATGTCCCAAGGACTTGTTGCTAGCAACGACAACAAAGCTTGTACAAGACCACTGCTATGAATCTCATATGACGATACCAACCCCTCCTCCTGTAATAACTGGGTAAGTTCGTGTAAGGCAGACTGCAATATCTCTCTCCACGCTGAACTGTTCTCTCGATTACTCATGTACTGCAACAACACAATGTAAACATTACCTAAAAGCATGCACAAACTTACTTTAAAGCTACATTACTATTAAAAATTTCATTTACATTTACAGTAATGATGCGTGGCTATGAACAATACTAAGGAAATCATTCAATTATTAAAAAAAACACTCGAATAATTGACTACTAATCTGCACACTACTAATTATTAACAGAAGAAAGTTGAGTTGTATTGTTGTCCAACAAGTTTGACTTGACAACCGAGTCATTCAGGAAAATCTCAAATGTTTACGAATGGCCACCATTCATTTACAGTACTATTACACAATCGTGTATTTCCGAAATGAATCAGTTATCAGTATATTACTATTCAACTAACAACTAATCATTTGAATCATTAGCAGGGTTGTAAATTAGCAATGTAAATTACTAGTCGACTTTATGGTTTGTTGTTCAGTTGACTACTATTTAGTAGTACATTAGTATGTTTCTGAGTGTTGGATGGTGAAAAGCAAGTCGAGGTGATAACTCACTAATTGTAGCATATTGTTACTTTTTCAATAAATTGATGAAAATAAGCTGTAGACAATAAATGTAATTCAGTGGTAAAAATGTAAACAATGTAAAAAAGTGGTAAAAATGTGAAAGAACAAATTAGATATACTACCATAAAGTAATAAGATGAATTAATCTTTCTTTAATTTTTGTTACGTTGTTTCATGGACTTCACTATTTTGCAGCTTTGGAATCTTGTTGCATTTCAACATATTGCTTATTTATTCTTTAACAAGGGTCTGCTTTATTTGCAAAAATGTGAGTTGTAACCGGTGACCTCTGTATTTCCAATATTTTGTTATTTTGTAGTTTTGTGTTTGTTACATGAGTAGGTATACATGTTATTCATGCTGAATTTATTAATTTTTCAATAGAGTCTAACTGATTATATGAAGTAAGTTTTAACAGGCTTTTTACAGTTTTATGTCATACTAAATACTCGTAGGTTTATTAAGTCTTTACCTTAACTTTAAAAAAAAGAATTCTGATTTCATGGGATTCCAGGTTTACAGGGTTCAGATTCGAGTGGTCCTATTTAAGTTTATGTTAAGGGTGCATACTAATTAATTGTATTTAAAAAAATCTTAGTAAAATGTTCACCTGTTTCTGGCATGCACGTTCTATTTGCGCCACAATAGTTCCAAGTTTGGCCACCACACCTCTTGGCTGTGCCTGAGCCACCTTGAAGTATTTGTTATATATTTCCTGCGCTTGTGTTTTTACCTATTTAACACAGAAAATCAGTATAGTAAACAGCACCTTTTCCTGATTATTATTATTATTATCGTGAACAATACATTAGCATCTATTATCGTAGCATTAGCATTATCTATTATCTTATTTTATGGACTATAAGACACTTTTTTCATCAAAAAATTGACTCAAAATTCATGTGCATCTTGAAATTAATATAAAAATGCCTAGTGTTTGATTTAAAATTCCCTCTATTCTTAAAAATGGCAATATATTCTATGCCGCAGGAAACCTAAATCTATCTGGCAACAATGGATTCAACTGGCAGCTGCAGTGAACTGATACGACGAACATGAGTTGTGGGCATTCACAAGCTTACTAACTTTGTCTCCCTCCCGCCCAGCCATCACAAACCCAGAACACTGTCTAGCCTATGATGCGTCATTGCAGTGTACGGTACCACTGAACTTGAAAGTGATTTGTGTTATCAATAACAATACAACATTTTTGTTAGCAGCTAGTTTTGTAAAAAGAATACACCAAGAATTTTTTGTTAGTCTGGCTTTGTAAACTAATAATAAAAATGGTAAACAAGTTATTTTTTAAAAAATTGCTTAAAAATGATGGTGCGTCTTATAGTCCGTAACATACGATAATGAAAATGTATTGTAAAAAATGACTTCATAAAACTGAAATGATAACACTTCCCATTTGACTTGAAACATAACCATCTAAGTATTCTAAAATTCTTAGAATAGACATGACTACATAAGCAATGATTTCGTGTATCCCACACATTTTGAAGCAATTTCATTAAGCATTAAAAACCATCTCTATTCAAGTAAAGAGAAAATTAGTTCAACAATGTCGTTCAGGATTTTCTGTGTCACGCACATTTCAGAACAATTTAATTGGTCATGGACAACAAGTAAAGATCAATTTTAGTTTGGACAACTTTGTCATACCTGCTAAAGAGGTTAAATGTTTCACTAAGTAATTATGTAAAATTTTTAGGTAAATAAATACCTTCTGTTTCATTGCTTCTATCTTTGAACGTAAACGTTTTCCTCGTTTACCAGTCCAACCAGCGGCAAACTCAGGTCCAAGTGAAGTTTCAGCAGTAAAAGAGTGTTTTGTCCCACGATTTGATTCAAATATAAAGCCAGGCAAATCCTCTCGCAGGATGGTTGCTTGCTGCAAACAAACACAAGTCGATAAAGAATATTTCTATAGTTAACTATAATTCAACAAATCTTTTTTTGACATTTTGGCTTTGGTGTGAAAATACACTGGCACTGTTATTGACTAAACACCACCTGAGAACACGTTCAGGAACGATGCCGATACAAATAACTTTGTCCCCACGCAGGTAACTGCTGTATTTTATGCTCACTTTTGAAATGCCCATACAGTCACAAATTAAAAAAAAGCAAGAAAATCCTAAAACTTCTACAGTTGTGGCAAGGCAGCAGAGCTTCTCATAACGAAACAGCAATCAATTCTTGCAACATAACTTTATTCAGTAGCTCTCTGGACTAATACACTGCAATAGTCTAGCCACTCAGTAAACAGTCTGCACGAGAACTTCTCGTGCATGTAGGAGAATTCCCCTCCAATAGCCTAGTGACACACTCGTCTGCCAGTCTGCGTCTACAAATTGTTACTACTCAGCGATAATGAAGGAAAAGGAGGGAGATGTAGTGAGAGTGGGGACTTGACATCTTACTCGCACACTGGTGTTCTTAGCAGGCCATTTTCTAAGCGGCTGACTTACAGTGCAAAACAGTCTGCACATTCCTGCATAAACAAGACAATGAACAAAATAATATGGCTGTTGGTATATAGCTGAAGCCTATATTTAAGCAACATACACACATCACCATTTCTACTTCTTTAGTCATTTGAATAGACAAAATCTCTAAAAATCGTTCCGAGATTTTTAAAAATCCATACTTATGGATCTTGTACCAATGTCAAACACACTTACAAACCAATATCATAGTCTGTGACCTTAAAACTAGGGAAGGCACTAGCATGACAATGCAACAACATGCAATTTTAAAACTTAAAAAAAAGATTCAGGCCTGCAGCTAAATGACAGTTATTTTTTCAACAGTAACACACATAATGGTCCATTATAAATGAATTAAACATGTCATACCTTAGGGTCAATAATTACATGTAACGGACCAATTGCAAAGTGAATGGTATCTATCTAGCTTTAAGCTCACTATTTTCAAATCTCAAAACCTAGTTATTTTATTTGGTAAAAGAAAAAAATAATAAAATTATGTTGTAGTCTCCAGGAGAAATAGAAGTCTGGGCATTTACTAGGTCGGTAGCGAGCTGACAAGACACTTTTCCAGTTCGAATTGTGATATAAATATGCTTCATATTCATCATAGTTGTGGTGCTTTATACAGTCTGGTCCGGTTGTTGGTAAGCTACGTGTAGATGTTCTGTAGTATGTGGTCCTCAATGTTCTGCCGAACGATTTTCAACCTGTATTTATATTTGAAATTATGGTGGCAACCATAATTTCTCAGAATTCCATTGTTAAAACTAGATAGAGAACACACCAATCAGAATGAAGCTATTGTAAATGGGAGATACAAGGTGATGCACCGGCAGTAATGCCTAGGCAAAAATGTACTAATCTAGCATAGTATAGACCCCGAGATGTGCGTGCAATGCAAACCAATCGGAAGTGGGTATTAGTAGCTTTTGCAGGCTTAAGATGTTTCCAAGCCGGGACAGAAGTACGGAGATTTTTAGCGAGGTTGTTTAAGCGATTAAAACTAACACTGTACATTTTATTGTTAACAAGATACACAAAAAATTTATAAAATATTTTGGTTGTTACAAATTAGATAGTTTGACTTCTAAGTATGTTTACAAGATGTGTTATCCGTACTTATATGAAAATAATGCATAAATCTAAGGCATTGTATGACTTAACATGAAACTTGATTTGAAAGTTTTCACCTGCTGTCCATCAGAATTGTGTATGTGCAGTTCCCCTTCCTTTCTACTGGACAAAGCCCAGTTCCCAATCACAAGTCTCATTGGGCCTGGCCGTGACAACACGGGCTGACTCGGTGAATTTGGTTTTACTTGCGCTCGTGCCCGTTGCAGCTTTTCCAAAAACTCTCCTCGATTTTCTAAATAAAGTAAGTAAGTAAATTTAAAACTAACATGTTTCAGATAAATGATTTCTGCAATACAATACTTTTAAAAAAAACTTATTTTTATACTACTACAAGGCTCTGTTTTTTTTTTAACTGTAAAGAATCATTCGGTCATCACTGGCAAATATGTAAGTACTATAAACTAAATATTATGATAAGCATAACAAATAAAAGGCAGTTAGAAACAAAAGAACACAATTCCAAGAATAACTCACGATTATCCAACTGGACTATAGATTCTATAAATACTGATATGCTTTAACTTTTCAACATCAATTAATTGTGTCAGAAGCATAAAATTATAAATTTTTTCAGACTAAGTTTTTAATTCTTAATATAATATTCTTTATTTCTGCTAGGAATGTTACTATTTTGTCAAGTATGTTCATCTGCCTTTCCCAGCTTTGTAATTTTTTTAACTGGGAGAGGGTTTAAGTAGTATAAAATAACGAACCTATATCTGAAGGAGCAGTAACAAAGTAATGGAGGTAATCTGGAATGTGTCAACAAATAAAAAATTCACAAAGCTAGGAAAGGCGGATGAATATACTTTACAAAATAATTTTTAGTTATACAGCTCCCATTTCACTGTTTTACTTATAATCCTAAACGCATTAAAAGTATTTGCAAGTGTTTTTTAGCATCATTGCACACAGTTTGATACAAGACTTGCCATTCCTCCATTAATTGTAAACATTAAAACAAGCTCCCCTAGTCGCACAAAGTCAAACAATTTCAAAATGATATGGTCGTATATGTGCAAGAGACCAAGTAGAACCAAATACTTCTTTCGAAACATATTTCTCAAATCTCCAAACTTTCAAAAGAATCAAAACATTTTACTTGAACAAATTTCCATAACAAATTGAACAATAAGACTTGTCAAAACATACAAACTTTTTGACTAAAATGTCTGCTCAAACTTAAAATGACTTGCAAATTTAATTCTTTTTTTACTTTTTGGTGAAATTTTTTTATAAAGTTAACCTCACTAAAAAAATTTATCAAAGATTTGTACAAGTAATATTTACAAAGCAGAATGATTAATGATGGTGAAAATTTCATTGAAGTGGTCAGAAAAATTAAATGTTCAATATGTCAAAAATGATTTAAGAAAAAGTACATTATTTTAAGCAAAGATAAGTTATTGGATAAAGGTTAACACTGATCCTAACTATTCTACAAATAATTTTAAACCCACTTAGTTGTCTTTACTTTATATCAAACATTTGGAAAATTTCTCTAATGATATTTCACCTATTCACAGCTCACTCCTGGTGAAAGCATCATTCACCATATATTACACTACACTTTTCTTTAATTTAACGAATACATAGACACAATAGCTGCACTGAGTAATATTTAATATGTTTTTACATATATTACTGTTTTTACATATATACAACTTTATATTACAGTAGAGTCTCGATTAATGGTCATGCTTTCAACCGTCAAGCTAATTCTATTATCTGACATTTATGAAAAATCTTCCATAGTACTTAACTTTTAATAAATAATACAAGTAAACTTCTAGACAAAACAAAACTGGAAACGATTTATTTATAGCACAGATGATGGCAGGTGACACTATTTGCAACCCTAAGCAAACACTGACAATCGAAAAGTTAATGGTCCTATCACCTGTAGAATGAGATAGACACACTTCAAAAAGTGCATGAATGTTTCTATTGAAAGATTAATATTCTCGTGTTATTTAAGATAATACCATTCAGCGCTTAAATCATGTGAGTACAAACAAAAGATTAAGTACTGATAATTTACTGTGTTAAAGACCTATGTGTGTAAAATTTGTATAATTCTTAATTTGAGTTAAAAAGAAAATTTAAGAATTTTACTACATTTTTCAAAATAATAATAATAATAAAACATTCTATGCTACAAACAAAGAATATAGTATCAATCGCCGAAGGTACGAGTGGTCTACTGCTGTCATCTGTCACCCCAACGGTCCTGAGAATGACCGTTAATCAAGACTCTACTGTATTTTATCATAATTGTAACATAGCCACCGGACCACATATTCAAATAATTAGGATTATATACCTATTCTTCCCGTCAGTGGTCTATCAACTCACCCCATAAAGGCTACCGCGGTTTCGAAACTCTATAGTTTCATCTTCAAGCCATACAAAATGTTAAATCCCTCTGTGGAGGTTGTCACAAAGTCAAACAAAACATTAAAACATACATCACAAACACTAAGCACAATTACACATTTAAAATATTCATCATGAAATTCGGCTTGGCCAAGCTGCACATGCGACTCGTACGTCGTTACACTCCGGACTGTGGAGTCTCCATCATTAGTAGTGCGCCCGTCGTTGTTATTAGTTACGGTGCGTCTGTTGGTTTTTGTTACTCAAATCACTTATCCTTAGAGCCATGTCATATATTAAATTTGATTTAAATGAAAGTTTTTCATTGAGGATGTTCTGGGGGTCTGATTTTTTGCTCTTGTAAATCTCAAACTCTTCAATCGCATCCATATAACTACTTTTATGATATAAATGTAATATTTCCATGTTGGTATGGATGTATTCAAATTTATGGTTTGTATCCATAAGATGTTCTGCGAAAGCAGAGTTTGTCGATAATGCAATTTTCTCGATAATAGAGCAATTCTGGGTATGTGCTCTTTAAATCTTTTCTTAAAAGAGCGAGATGTCTGACCGATATAGAAGCTTAGGCAATCACTACATTTCATTTTGTATATGCCAGTTTTATCAAAGTTATCTCCACTTTTATTCGCAACTGGCTTCTTTAATAATGTTGACAACTTATTACTTGTTCTGAAAGAGACATTTATATTTTCTTTGGCTAATTCTTTTTTAGGGAACCATATTCTTAAAGTTGAACCATATTCCGTGGAGATGTGTTTTTTTTATCAAGAACGATTTTTTTATTTTTGTTTTTGTATTTGGCAATAAGCCTATCAACAATTGAGCTTTTATATCCATTAGAAACAGCTATGTACTTAATGATGTTCACTTCATTTCCATAGCTTCCTTTGTCCATAGGGAGTGAAATTAACCTGTGTACCAAACTATTCTAAGCTGCCATTTTTATATTGTATGGATGGTGGGATGAAGAATGTATTGTTTGGCTGGTTGTGGTAGGTTTCCTATAAACACTGTATTTGAAACTATTGTTTACTTTTGAAATGGATAGGTCAAGAAAATTTAATGTATTATCGGTCTCTTCTTCCAGTGTGAAATGAAAGTTCGGATATATTGTGTTGAGAAATTTATTGAAATTTGTTAATTGTCTACTATTGCTTTTCAAAAGTACAATTATATCATCCACATACCTGTAATAAAAAACTACTTTTTCTCTATTGTAGTTCCTATCCGACCATAAAAATTCATTTTCGATATGGTTTAAAAAACTATTTTATCAAACTATTTTTTATAGATTATATTAAAAATATTTATAAGAAAATGGATAAAAAGATGAAAATTTATATATATAAAACCTAATCCTTAAAAAAAACATATACAGCAGACTTCTAATTATCAGCAGGCGGATGATCCATGTTGTAGAGAATATTTGAGAAAATAAGAAGAAATCTTTGCTATATTTATTTTGTATATACATTAGAAAATTCATCTATTGAACTTTATTATTTCACACAGGCATACTCCTGTACTTTAAAATACAGTACAGTATGTAAATTCTAATTGTCTTAATGTTCAACTGTGTATAGTGTTTCAAACAACAAAGAAAACAGTGAAGATGAAGAACTGCAGCTGCGGAGACGAGAATGATTCATAAAACTGTACTGAATCATGTTGACAACAGATTGCTGCGATACTTGGAGGAACAGAAAGATGTTGAAGAACGATGTTACGTAGTGTTTTTGTATTAAAAACTAGCTTAATTTATAAAATTTCAAAACACATTTTGCAATTACTGTATGCAAATACAACATTACAATATTCTAATACTTTTAATTTTTTTACTTTCATAAATTTTATACATAAAGTACAGTATTGTAAATAACATCAATTGCTGTATTGTTTAGTTTGTTCATGCAGTACTCGCAATTATCTGAAGTAATTGGGAGTCAGACTACCTCGGATAAGGAGAAACTCAGATAATTGATTGTAAATGAAAAAAAAAAATAAGAAAAGTAAGTTTAATGTTAAAAAATAGGTTATACACCAACAACTAAACATAATTTAGTAAGAAACTGGAATAAAAATAAAGCATTTGAAGAACATGTAAATGTACTCCTTCAATTAAAAGTAATATTGAGGTGCAACAAAATATATTAAAAAAATAATAAAATAGGGTTACTGCGACAGTTTGACGGGTAGAGAAGTTGAACGCATCTGTAAAACGTTGAAAAATAATTAAATTTTTAAAAGCACCAGTCTCCAGAAGTCTGCTATATAACGGGATTCTACCGTAATAAACAAGACTAGCCTACGAAAAATGCTTATGAAGTGCTTACCTTCAGTGGTAAGGGATTCTGTGTTCCTGCCTTTCCCTAAATGAAAAAGATGTGAATATTAGTAATGAATTATGCAGTAACACAACTTGGACCACACAGTTGCAAGTATGTGGTGTATATATGAATAAAAAAAGATACTATTTTACACTGTGTGTCCAAAGATCACAAGAGATGCGGCTAATGACCTGCTGAGTAAACGCTTGTCTTTGTGAAAGTGGGTAAAACTGTAGAACAGCGTGGAAAAAAATATCCACTTTTTAAAATTTTTTTCTAACAATTCTCATTTTTATGAATGATAACATATTGCAGACATTTTTTGAAAAAAATCATCTTTCTTTGTGATTGCATAAGCATAATGAAATTTGTCTTGAATGAAGCAGTATTGCAGTTAAAAATAAATAAAAAAGGAAATTATACTTTTAATACACAAACACTATGGCTGCTTCCATAATAAATCAACCAGTTGTAAGCAACGAGTTGTCAACAACCGATGCAACTGGTTGGATTAGTCGTGACTCATAAAAATACACAGAAATAAACAGACTATTGCAACGCAATAGATGCAACCAACTGCTCTTATGAAACTAGTCATACTCAACCTAGCTGTCCAGTCGCATGTGATTCAGTTGCGCAACTTCTTGAATGTGTTTAGTAATTCATTCAATTAATTGAAATTAAAATTGTTTTGTTCTTAAAATCGCTTCCAAAGATGAGGACTATAGTTTAAAGCCAGTGCAATAAGTCGAGAAATATCCTGTTATACAATTTTAAATTAAGTAATTACAGCAAGAGAGATGTGGTTGATTCAACTTGGGAAATGGTAGCAAAGGAGATGAATGACACAGGTAAGAGAAAAGAAATAAAATTGATAAGTAGCGACATGAAATTTGAAGTGTGTAAGAATGAAAATGGAAACTGCAAAATTTTGTAATACTGCATCTGTATAATTTTGTCCAGTAATAATATTTGTATACATGTAGTAATTTATCATTAAAGTAAAATAAAAATTAACACAATTAATTTATTTTTATGTAGCCTATTAAAGATATTTTGTTATAGGCTATAAGCTTGAAATTTCGTGCCGTACTTATACATCAAATAGTTATTGTTATACTGTATGACTTGCGAAATATGGATGAACCCAACAGCGCCTTTTTTTCCTTCTTAAATAAAACCAAGACATCAAAATATCATCTTCCTCGGAAGAAGACATCACATACTGCCAGTTGATTAGTAATGTGAAGTTGATCGACATAATGTGAAAACAAAACACGTAACTGGTTGTAAAAGACTGGTTGCTTATAGCTTGTTGCTTACAACTGATTGCTGTAGTGTGAAAGCGGCCTAACTGTAGAACTTCAGTAAGATAACCTCTACACTATAATTTTTTTTAAACTAACCAATTTAAAACCTTTTTTTTAATTAAAAGGTGTAATGTCACTCTTTTATGACAACCATTTTGTTCTGCTAATCTATCTATCAATTTCTACCTATCTAAACTTATACTACTGGATTCCTTAATAAGATTAAACTGTTTTCAGATTTTTATAAAAAACCCTTAACTAACCAAACTAGACAGGATTTACGTGGAATATATATTTATATATTATTTGTGCAATCGAGTGATTAAATTAAGTTTTATTTGAAGTAAAACAATTATTCGAAGCAAACCAAGCAACTTTTGTTGTTCTTATCTAATGGCAATACAGATTTTCAAAAATTCGCTAATCTTTCAGTTTTTGTAAGCATAAAAATTTTTGTTCATAATTTTACTCCGGAATATTACTTAAAAAAAAAATTAACAAAAATGTGAGACCACTTATCAAGCTGTTCTATAGTAATACCAAGTGTTTGTTATGTTTGTATTAAAAAAGAAACAACTGTCTAATAAGAGAGTGGAAATAGCCTTATCAATATATGAGGGCTATTTAATTTTCAACCTTTGAATCTACCGTGAAGTGGCCTACACAGCGGAAGGCCACTCTATGGACGATAGTGCATCTCTTCTCTATATACAACTTTATAAAGCCATTTTGAGATGAGTTGTAGACTTGTGAACATGGCAACATCTGTTGGTTGTCCCATTAAGTATAAATTATCATTAATTTTCTTCATGCAGAAATCTATTGCAGAATGAGCAGAACATTCATCCAGAGCACAGTATATGAAAATCATTCAGAGCAAGATCCAGGTTGTACAGTGGCTGATCAAAAACTTCCACTGAACTGCGCAACAAACTGTTGGGTTAAGGCAGCAGTATGTATAGTCATGCATTGTCATGAATCAAGACTACGATATAAAAAACAGTCTTCTTTTGTTCTGAATGGCTCTCTATTCAGATATAATCTGACAATAAATATGTAGCTCCATTGATTGTAGTCCATTATTTTATGAAACCCACAAACAATAATGAATTTTTTATAGCAAAAAAAAAACCATGACTTTTGTGTTTTCAAACTTTCTGGATTTGATTGGAGAGTTTGTGTGTACCATTTCTCCACAGCATCACCTTTGAAATTTTCACTGTATATTCAGTTCATTTTGAGATGAATATCTGCTGCATTATTCAATATATTTTCATATACTGAAAATTGTTCCTTCTGCCTGAAGAAAACAAATAATTTGTACTTCAAAATGCATTATGAAGTTGGAAGTGGCAGTGGTTACAGTGAGAGATGTTACTATTGTGGTTACTATTGTCCAATGTGCAGCTCTGCCTCATACCGCTCAACAGACCACTTCACAGTAGATTCGGAGATTGAAAAAATAGCCCTCGTAATTATATCAGAATCAAATATGCAAGTTAGTTAAGCAAACGTAATGTTACTACCAAAAACTATTTTCATATGAAGAGAAAAATACTTTGCGCAAATTACAATACAATATTTACAAACATGTAATGACTATACACAGACCACTCAAATTAATGTAGATTAGTTTCATAATATTCAGTGTTCTTTGGTATGAAGGGTAATAGTTTATATATTTGAACTAGCTTGCAGTTCAATAATTAATTAGAGATTAATTAACTGTAGATACAAGTCAATTGTTTTTAGTCTACTTTTTGTCATTTTTTAAAACATAGCGTCAGTAAAATACGAAAGGTACTGGATACACAGATGGTAATGTTGGTATGACTATTACGTATTATAATAACTGTTGTATTAAATATTAATTATTTAAAATAAAACACATTGGAATTATACACTAAATATGCGATTTTAAGCTAATTAATTATGTTACTTCAATTTATAAAAGTTCAATTAATACACTACATATACAGACATGACTTCAGTTAACAATAAAGAGAACAGAAATGTTAATATAAATAAATATGTAACAATTTGTTAATACTAAATGAAAATCTTCAGAGTCTACCACCATTGTTTTATAAATTGTATGCAACTCTGTATGCTCCAAAAATGTTCTGGACCCTGTTGTATGGATGCATCCTTATCACAGTTATCAAGTAGTAAAAGGATGGCCTACTTTAAAATTTTATTCGGCCTATTTTAATTCATAAGTGCTCTGTAGAATTGCAAAGCTCAGTATAATTATAATACTACTTACTGTAAGAGGTATCACAAAAGTTTTATACAAAATACAAATTATTATATAGAAATTACAATTTATTTTTGTTAAAAAATAGAACAGGTAAATAATTTCAGTACATTTCTGGATGTATAGCCTTGTCTAACACTACACTCAACACCTCTATTGCAATATACTACAGACCTTGGGGATATTAGTGTAGAACAGCATGACCAACAATATTGTGTTTTTGTTCATTTTCCCTAAAATTATATGTATTTCCGAGTAATCTACTAAAAAATTCTTCATGTCCTCAAAAACAAAGAGTAGCATTTTTTAAAATCATAAATTGAATGTTATAAAATAGGGATAGCAAAAGTTTAAACAAGGTCAACTTGGTTAGACAAGATTTAAAAAAAAAAAAATCTTGTTACTTTTCATTTACAAGACATTTAAAACACAGTATTTCAAGGTCAAAATAAACAGGAAACATTTATGACTCTGCATTACAGAACAAAATAGCCGTTGGCAAAAGCTCAAAAAAAAGGTTGTAAAAACGTTGCATTAGAAAACAATTTGACTGATTTTGTTGGCCACACTGTTACCTACCTTAGGTGATACTATAACATGCATATAATTTCCAATCACTGTATATATTTCAATGTTTTATCATACAAGTTGGCTTTACCTGTAGAATCAGAACCACCTTCGGGGCTGCCACTTGAATACATGGTTGCCAATTTGCCATCCAGAATGAAACGGAACCAACCGTTGCTTCCGTTGGACAACTCGAGAGCCGCTGCATCGGACCATACATAAAGGCAGTCTCGTCCTCGACACAGACACCAGTCCCGCCAATGGTATGCTTTGCCTGGTAACATGTCTTTGGCATCTTCCAACAGGCTTTCCGGTTCATGGCCCTCTTCCTGCTAGAACATAGTGCACAACGTTTCTCATTTATGACCCCTCACAACAGCCTAGCACCCATTGGTATCCAATTTGTAGCAGTTTGTTTGAAAAATCAACTTGAATCTGTTGCAGTATTCTAAAGTCAAAAGGCAAATTAAATTGTTCTGTATAGTATGGAAACTTGTGATAAGCACATTCCATTACAATAATCAGACTCATCGTATATTATAAATACAGTAAAATTCCGTTTATATGTCACCCTTGCGACTGGGTAAAAGTGATAAAATGCAAAAATTTGGATAACAATACGAGCTAAAATAGTTTCTTATCTGCTTACCTACCATGTACTGTATACGCAAGCTGACACGCAGGTGCCTACTTGAACTGAGTGGTTTTGTGACATTATTTGTATCAACATTCCCTTATTACAGTCATTGATTTACAATAATCGTACAATAAATCCTACGTATCAAGTCAAGAGACAAAATCAAAACAAAACTACCTGCTGTGTACACTTAGTCAACATCAGATGTAAGCACATGTTAGACAAAAACTATCACAGACTGTTTTATCAAGAGACATAAAACAGAAATACGAATATGCATTCGGTAAGCTGGATATGTATTTCCTAGAAGCGATGCCTAAACCAGCAGATGGTCAGTTATGCCAAGGTAGGACAGAAAGTGAAAGTCAAAAACGACAATTCCTAAGCATTAAGGGAAAACCAAATTTATTGCTTACTTTTACCAACAGTACTATTTTCAAGGTAATTTGGATTTTAAAAAAGGTGAAAAAACAACTTAATATCAAGCAAAAAAATTTGGATTATAAAATACCTAAAATGTGTACACAACATTTTTTTCTGAAGAAATCGAAAAAAATACTGATGTATAAAATATCAAATGATATAAAAAAATATTGACACAGACCTAAAAACATCAACATTGTTCTCTGTGTGTGAACTCAAATTTTTGTTTACCAAACAAATCATTTTTGTGTGAGTGTGTGTGTGTGTATCAGTTTGTATGTACTTTTTTTGTAATAAATACACAGTGCATTTTTATTATCATATTACTGTACTTCGTTGTAGGTTTAGACTTAATGTATTTACTTGAATACCTCAAAGTAAAAAAATACAGTAGTCTCAATTAACCTTCACCCTTTTAAGGACCAGATCTGATATTTTTAAACAGTTTTTGGTAATAAATAATAAAAGTAACCTTCTAGACAAAACAATCACTATAACTGGACGTGACTTTTTTTAAATTTAAGTAAAGCATTATCACAGTCAAAAGGTTAAAGTATGGGTAAGACCTATGAATATAAAATTTGTATAATATATAATTAGAGTTAAATAGAAAATTTAAGTTTTACTAAATTTATCACAATAATAATAATAAAACATTCTGTGCTTTAAGCAAAGTATAGTGTGTTATTTTATCAATCATTGGTGGTCTATTTATTTTGTTATCAGTCACGCCAGCGATTCTGAGAAAGGTGGTTAATCAAAACTACTGCACATACCATTAACTATATTAATGATTTTATACACCAATTTCATTTCTGTAACCATTGGACTGAATTAGGAATGACTTTAAAAAGTTGTTTCAGTTTATTTGAAAAATCCACTGATAATCTGGAAGAGGTCCAGTTGAAATTAATTCTGATTATTGACGCTCTACTACAAATTTATTTTTATATGTTAGATGTATTCTTGTACATATATTTGTTTGTCACGTTTTATATAGGAGTTACATTCACTTACCATATGTTAAAGATTAAATGCTTCAAAGATTTAAACCACAAATGCCTTTAACCTAACCATTGGAGTATTTTCGTTTAAAAAATTTAAGTTTTTAATAAAGCTCACTACTTAATTCCATAAACTTCAACTAGCAACTTAAATGTCATCATTATATTTAAACATTAATTCACGGTAACTTTTCCAACAGAAAATAATACTTATTTATTAAACAAACATCTTCACAATGATTTATACATGTAATCACAAAGGGGAAAAAATCCCTGTATGCGGGCTGCTACCTTAAAACACTTACAAACTAAACATTTAAAATAAGATTATTGTACAACACACTGTTGCATATCTTGCATTCAATAACCACAGTTATCATTTCTATTAAACAACAACAATTTTTTCATCCTTATTTTTTTAGTGACAATGTTTTCATATCTCGAAGTAGTAAACTGTATAATTGTATTGCTCTTATATAACTGTTTTTTTTACTTACTTGTTTCTATTTTTGGATAATATTATGCTTTTATTCCTTGTCATATTATCTGAATTTATGTATACAGTTTTTAAGGTTTCATAATGAAACAATAAAGATTCTAACTGGAAAAGTTGATCTAAATTTTTAAATTCTTTATCTGTTTATCTGTTAAAAATTCATTTTTATTTATAATTTTTAAAATTCTTAATTTTAATATTATAACTTACATTTTCATCTTTTTTAGTGTGAACTGTTGTCTCCAATTGGGGTGTAGATTCATGCGGTCCTGCTAATTGTAACACTTTGGAAAATACACCTAACCTTGCAAAATGATCTAAAAATATTTCCTGTGCCTTCGTCATAAGGTCTTCTATTATCTGGAGCACAACCAAGTGTCCATCTTCATCATCCTGAAAAGAGAAACATGGCATTACTAATGAAATAAAAAAAATCTAAAACCATAGTTTCAAAAACTTGTTAACATTGAATTAAAAAATTAGGTTTCATAAAAAAATAATATTTATCAATTCAAAAAAAAAAAAAAAAACCATCACATGCCAAACAAACTGAACTATGCAATTATTAACAAAACTGTTAATTTCACATGAAACAGCTTCTGTTAAGTATAACGTAAAGCATAACCAACCATAGTACTGTATATAACTTAATAACTAGTTTGTACCAACAATGGTTAATTTAATAATAAATAAATTAAGCTGATTTAATCATAAATAAAGCTGTGCGCTACTTACTCAAAATGTTGACTTTATTTGGGTGCTTCATAATATATTTTTAAGAAGAAAATAAATTAAAACACAAATTCTTATTTTATTTTTTGTCTATTTCACACATTTTAGATTCTAAGGTAATCTAAACCCACTGCAGGTACCACAAAAGAATAGAAAAAGATATTACAGTGTTGACGTTTAAACTAAGAAAATTAAATGGTAGATTGGACAAATAAACACGATCGTACAACTCTTTGTACTACAAATAATTGTTACAAATAAAAAGATAAGTGCAGGTGTCCAATATTTTTTGGCTATTGCTTCGTTGTGGCCATATGGGATCAAACTGTCAGACAAATTTTACATAACATGACAGTGGGAACTGAATGTGAGTCTACCATTAAAACGTTTCCTACAAGGAGAGTTCTGTTCTCAGAAGACAAGGCACATTTTCATTTGAATGACACTACCGTTGGGCAGAAAATCTCTACCATCTCTCAACTATCTCTACTTAATTTGTTACTGCTTGGTACACCGTTACAAATGTTGGTGCTATAATGGTTTTTACATTTTTGAAGATTATTCACTCAACTAGGTGTATGTATGTGTTACGAAACTTTTCAAAACACAACTCACTTGGAAATCTAAGTGAGTATTCATTGCCCACATACAGCTGTTTTGAGCGAATGGTTTCTAATGACCTTGATCTTGTTACATCATCTCTGTATTATCATCTGATTTCGTCCATATGAAGGCTGCAATCCAGAAGCCATCTATACTGCCACTGGCCACAAACTACTGATGAACCAAGAGCTCAAATACCCTTCTGTACCTTTCATAATATGCAATAAAATGTTTAATAGCTTTTCTTAGGTTTGTATGATTAACCAAATCCTGTATATGATTTTACTCTTTATGGTCGTTTTATAATTTTAAATTTTAAGTTAATAAATTTACATTTTTCTTTGATTTTATTCCAAAAATAACTTACAGTTGAGTATAATAATATAACCTATTTATTTATGAAGTGATAAATAACTTAGTATCATATTTTAGAGAAACTACTGAAATGTGTCGAGCAGGAAATGAGCACCTTATGAAAGTTAAATGACTACAATATAAAAAATGTATTGGACTTGCAATTGTTATAGTCAACAAAATCACAAAAGAAAAATTAGTGATTGCTAAAATTACTGTTAATTTTATTATTATTTGGCCTATAATTAATTTATACATGATGAATGGTGAATAAAGAGCCTACTATAACAACAAATAACAGTAACGTTATTTGTAATTAAACTATCATGACACTATACATTAGAAATTTAAATAAAAGCGTGTAAATAGCGGTCACAATTTTCAGAAATTGTATTAAATTTACATAAGAATTAAATTATAAAAAAACAGACCTAAATTTTTATTCTGATCGATTATAAAAAAAAAAAAGGCAATCTTTTAAAAGAAATATAATCTAAGCTCTGAAAATTATATTAAATATTTTTCCTAAAAAAACATATTTCTGGGAAACAAAGTGAGATTGGTTTTGAGTCATTATGTAGCAGTATAATATTTTCTTCATCATTCATTGTGTATAGACAAACACTAATCTACGACAGACCCAAGCATTAGAGGAACACCACACTCAAGCCACAACAGGGGGACCACATGTGCCCAGACTCCTTACGTTATTTTTTTTCCTCATTAATTCAATACATCTGCTTATATACAATGCTCACATAGTAGCGTACCTAACTGGAACCAGGTAATTAACAAATTGAATGAATGAGGAAAATATTTCAATTGTTTCTCTTTTTATTCCTGATTTAAGTATTAAGTTACCGAATGGTTGGCCATTAAAAATCTGATATATTTCTTTTTGTTTGTTTAGTTTTCTTTTTAATGATTCTGGTTTGTGCTAGTTAGACTAAAAAAGATGGGAGAGGGGGTCTGACGATGCTTATGAAAAAGCTAACAACAGTATTAAATAGATTCCAACCTGTATGCAGTTTCAAGCAAACTGCCTCTATCCTACAGTCTGACCTACGACTTCCAGCTGTTAATTCAAATAATTAAATCAGTAATATAACTAATCCACAAATCAAATCCTATGATCATTTTAACATATTATAAATACATGTGAATTTATTTTAATAAACCTTTAACATGGCTAATAGAGCCATATAATTAATACGTATGAAACAAAAAAATATTTTGCCATAGCTACACAATTTAAGATTTTTTTTTCATAAAACTGATTGATATTTTTCTATAAATAGTTGGTTAACGGGTATTTAATTAAATAAAACTACTTTCATTTTTAACTTTTTTAACGGCTGGATAGCCGAAACGGATGTTATAATTTATGTATTTACACATGGTAGATTTAAATATTATTTACTGTATATTAAATTTGACTACAGTGAAACTTTGATCAACCGTATTTTTCTGTTAACTGTTAGTCCGTTATTTAAAATTAATTATGGTAATTAAATATTACTTTAAAATTTGTTTATATACATAGCTCTTAGAGAAGAAATAAAAGCGAAAAGAATAAAAATGTAAAAATAATTAGTACAATACATACTGCACTTTATGACCAGATTGCTGCAAAAAATAATCTTCGCTTTATTGCTGAGTCAGTAATGTTTTAGTCATTTACAATAAACTATCGCTTATGTTTTCAGTTGTAGCTGTTTATTACTGCTATTGATTAAAACATTCGATTAGAACAATATGAGTGTAATTCCCAATATTAGTGATTGTAATATTATATTTAATTGCAGGTTGTCTATCCATTTCATAAGAGAACATTTTTTTTAAATGTTTGGTTCAAAAGTAATGACATTTTGGTTCATAAGGGTTGTTCTTAAAGGTTTTCTGTTATCCACCTATTAAATAGTCATCATGGTTACGGTTTTGATCTGGAACTTCATGGTTAATCAAAGTTTCACTGTTTTATAAGAAAATATACAAAAACCAAAACCACTGACTTAAAATATGCATAAATTTGCATTCAAATTGCAAAGGAATAAATAACCGAATAAATTGTAGCTTTACGTTTATACAGATTTGTAGTGCGGTTACAATAAACATACTGTCACGAAGAGATGGACAAATATTTATAAATTTCAATTGGTATTATAGAAGCAACAAAAGATAAAAATTGCAAAACAGCTGTTATGTTGGTAATATACATCAGAGAAGTTGCCTTAATTACAAAACACTGTATAAAAACAGAAGATTCAGAAACCCCAAATGAATGAATAAAACAATGATTGACAAGAGGCAGGAAGAATATAGTTTGCTGTTTTTTTTCCTTTTTGGGGCGATATTAGACAAAACATTTATTGTTTCCACACCTTAAAAACAAATTTTGAGAAAATAACATATGAAATATGAAAGTGAAAAATTGCCTGTTATTATAGACTGAATAAATGTTTTTTTCAAGTACTGAATGTCTCAACAGCTGCTACAGTTCATTCTCAAAATTTAGGACCTACTTTTTAAACAAAGGAACTTTTTATTCAATTATAAAAGAGCCAAAAAAGAAGATCAATATTGTGATTTTACACTGATCAAACTTTATTCACTTTTTTTATTTATTTGTTCATATTGATAAACTGAGAAAATTTGCAGTATTCATCAAAATAAAATAGTTTATAGGAACACATATACACCTGTTTGAGAATCAGCTAACAGGTTAGTCAAAACATTGTATAACAGACTGTTTGGCTCATGTTTTTTTTTTAAAGAGAATTTAGCAAATTAAGCCTAAATTTTCTTTTAATACATTATTAACGGCCGCTTACAGTTTTCTCTGTATTGCCAATTCTATCTACTTATAGTTTTAATCCCCCTCCATTTTAGTGCATTAAAAAGTAACACTCATCAAGTTTATTAATAAATTCTAAAAACACAATAACCAAAAGTGGAATATTAATTTTAGACCAATTGTTATTGGAGCATTAAATTTCAGTTTTATGATGAGTCTCTTTCAATGAAGCATTCTTCCTTAAGTCGGAAGACGGTCATACATGATTTTAAAAAACAAAATTAAAAAAAAATCAATGGTGAAAGCTGCACACTGATAACTCAAAAGATATTTGTATTTGTCTGCCATTTATATGTCCCACTAAATTTCATGTTTAATGAACTGCCATGACTATTATCTTCATTTCAACATTTTCTATGTTTTCCCTGTAAATATTATTAATAAACCGTGTTCTCAAAAAAATTTCAGTTTCCCTAAGTAACCCTTTCAGTGTCCTCGTCCGGTTTTAACAGACATTTTAAAAAATGCAAGAAGTGCCAACGTCTGGCTAGACCAGACAAACTTCGAGTACAACTCAAAGTACTAACTTCGACTGAGTCATTGTTTCAAGGTTAGTCAATTTTATGTAATAACAGTATCATTTTTTAATCGTATAATATATTGGTTAAAAGTTTTACCACATAGCCTTTTAGTGATATGGTAGGTTTGAAATTATATATTTATCCTTCAAACATGTATGTTGATTTCTTCAAAAATACTGAAATTTTCATCCATTTTTTAAAAGTAATACTTTTTCTATTTTTTTTGGAAAAATGATGATATTACCTAATAACAAAAATACAACCTTTTTACAAAATACTTACAAAATCCTAAAAATAGGTCAACATTTTTGAGTACCTGGCACTTCTGGATAGTGCATGTAAAAAATGCCCAGCATTGAAAGGGTTAATTTCCCTGATTTTTTAAAACACATTTAATAAGTTACAGTACAATATTTGTTATTAAGAAATACATTTTATTATTAATCGTAATTTTGCCCTACTAAAAGTAATTTTTAAAGTGAAAAAACCTATTAATTTTATTTACGTATATCAATTTCATAATACTTAGATAATTTTTTTTTAAAAAAAAGAAAGAAAAACCCAGCCTCTACTATCCTTTACTAATTCTCGAGATGCTTTGCTATTTAATTTAATGTGTAACAATATTATTGAATGAAATGAAGTAAATCATAATATAATTAAATGATATAAAGTTAAAAAGGAACATAAACAACATGAATCATGACAGTTCGTTAAACATAAAAATTTAATGGGACACATGAATAGTAAACAAATTCAAATACCTTCAAAACGGTTTGAGATATTATGCCATTTTCGCTAATGATTATCTCTTGAAACTTTGCACTGTAATCATGGATCATATGACCATCTTCCTATTTTAAAAAATAAAGATTCATTAAAGATGGCGGACAAAATATTTCACTTACATTAAACATATTAAGCCACTTTCAGACTTGTCACCCATCCTGTATATGATTTAGTGTATATACGATGGCAACAAATTTTATCTGGTCTCAGGATGTTCTACTCTGTGCTAATTAACATGTTTACATTTATTATTATATTTTTAAGTTTACAACTTTCTCTTAGGATGTTAGCGTCTGATCTATAAGCTGATACAGCATGTGTAATTTTCCAATATTAAAATCACAATTCAGAAAGCTTCGGCTTACAAAATTAAGCACAACATAACCTAACCTGACCTAATTGCTGCCTGAGTGTGGTGAAGCATTTACTGAATATACACTAGTTAACGTTAACAATGCAACTCCAATTGTACAGACATTTCACAACCTTCATTAATATTTAATTACAGTTACAGGACTGAGATGTGAAATGGCTAGAGTACAGGTGAATTAGAGGCCAGTGTTCTCTCCGGCCCGCTATCAGCATTGTTGCCAATTTTAGCTGAGTAAGCCAGATTTAGTTACACCAATTAATTTCTATAGTTCTGCAAACTTGCCATTAGTTTGTTCTGCTATGCTTTCACTAAATTTCTAACTGTTTATAGAAATAAAACTGAATTAACATAAATAGTCTTAATAATGTACGTAATTGTATAATAATAATGTACAATTTGTATATGACATGTATCATCTGTGAAATAATGATCTGCCATTAGAATAAAACATAGAATTAAAATGTTGGCATTAAGCCAAGCTTGATATATTGAAAAATATTAGTGGTTCTCTAAGTAAACGAGTTTTAGCATTGACTATAAACATACTCAATACTCCTTACAACAGTTATGTGAGTACTTGTTATTAGTGACATCTTGCGGCCGAGTGTTCAACTACAGTTAAATAGATTGTTATCTATTTAACTCAAATGTCTCACTCAAATGTCAGACTGTACTATTTTCTCAAATGTCTCCACCGTCTGTCCTTGTTCTTGCAGCATTTGTAGAAGCAGATAGTCCAATTACTTAGACTTCAGCTACTAATATCGAGTGCATTTTTTTTAATAGTGGCTATACTTCTACTCCGTTTATATTCAACGGTTCTAGCCAGTCACAGAGAACAAAGAAATTGCAAAAATTGAAACAAAGAATCAGAAAAGTTAGTTTCAAAGAGAACTCCGTACCATACATACGTTAGATGTTAAAACTCATACGAGAAAAATTTCGTTGAATTTTTATGTAACTGAATATTTAAGCATTGTATATTATTAGGACGAAGTTTATAGTTTCAGAATTTGATTCTGATAATAGTTAGAGTTCAAGTACAATAACTCTAAGGTGGAATAAGATAAAGGAATAAGATAAAGGACAAGGCTTAAATGACTAAAATGTTATGTAATGTGAAATAGGTAATAGGCAAGCAAGTAGCCTCTTATTAGATGCTAAGAAATCGAAAAAGCGACCACGCTAACAGACTCTCTGAATTTGGTCTTACTTAATGTTTTTGGGGTCACTGAATACAAATACGACATTTATTTTTTATTTAAAGTGATGGAACATTGTAAAAAAAAAGCGATTTTAGTAAAAAATGGAAAACAATCTAATGTTTTTTCAACTTTAACCCACGATAACTTCAGTAAATTTTAATATTTTTTTATGAAACTTTGGCAGCATAAACTTTAAACATTTCTGAATAAATTACAAGTTTCCCAAAGTGTTATCAATTTTTGTCAAAGATATGGGTTTATTAAGATTTTGTGTGTGATATTCAAGACTGGAGCATTTAACACCAAAAGATGAGTGACAAAGTTTCGAGTTTTAATTTTTCACACACACAGTATTAAAATTGAAAAGGAAGTTTTCTGGAAAGTTTCAGCTCTTAATGTGCAACAGACCAAAGGTTATTCAATTTTTAGTGTCGAGAATACTCGGCGTGCGGTCAAGTAAATGTTTCAATCTGACTAGAGTTACTCAATAATCCCACTGTTGCCACCGCCACCATTCCCATTCTTTTACACCAGTCTGATGCTAACAGCGAGCCACCACTACAGTCTTTTACTGTTTATTTTTACAACTTTAAAATGTAGGCAAAATTATTAGGCGGCAAGTGTAAAGTTCATACACCTTTTCAATGCATAAAAGTTAACCCTATTGAAATTTACAGACAAATATTTGAGGTTATGATAACATGACGGCTGAAGCTTCAGTTCTAAAATAAACAATGGGCTTTAGCAATTTAAAAGAGAAGTTTTCGAACATCCGCCCTATAGCCTGGACTTGATTCCCAGTGATACCGTTTTACTAATATATCTATAAAATGGTGGAAAATTTAGTTAACTAAATTTTGGAACTAAATCAAGGAACAGTTAAATCTGATGAACCAATTTTGCAAGTTTTTCTCTGTAGTTTCCAAACCAAATTTTTATTAAATTGATAAAATGTGAAAAAGTTTTTGTAATGTTATTGCACTATTTACTTTACATACAAAAACTTTTGATGGATTAGTAGGTCCAGCATTTAAATTGTAAATGTAAACTCAAAAATTAAATAATAAATCAGTCGAGTTTAGCCACATTTTATTTTATTCCAAACATAATGGAACAACTACTCCGTAAAAAAATAAAAGTAACAAGATGTTTTCACTTCTCTAAACACCGAAAAAGAGTTTTAATTTTTAATATTTTCACTAAACCATGCTACAAATAACTGCCTAGTTTTTGCATTGTTCCCCCATTTACCTTCTAACCACAATTGGAGTTGCAGTGAACGTAGGGCTAAGGAAAAATTAGGTATAAGAATCACTTGGAAAGCAAAATGTTCAGTTAATGCAAAGGTTATGTGTCACCATTTATATACAGTACTAAGAGAGCATTGTATGCAGGCAAATATATGACATTTTATTAAACATTAATTTACTTACAATTACTTGTCAATACAAAGTATTGACAAAGTAAGTCACTTTTTCAGAATATCAACTTCTCAAATTTGTCTTTTTTGTTTAAAAATACCAGTAATATGGACAAATGCTTTTCCCCCTATCGTCATTAATTTACCATTGGTTTATAGATAATAAACTTGTCATTAGGGTCCCATCGCAAAGTGATGCGTCCCACAGTTGGGGTCCAGCAATGTTTGGCTTCAAAGCAGGTTTTTGTAAGGTTTGGCGGCCAACTATATGATATCTGTAAACCATGTCCACCCCCTTACAAAAACTTAAATCAATATTTACACATAACTTCAGAGTTCCATCAAGTTTTAAAAGCTAACCTAACTACAGTGAACAAATTGTCATATAAGATCAATATTCTTAATCTACTCTTTTCCACAGTACTTCTGTTCTTTGTTTAAAAGTGCAGCAGTTTGACAAGTACAACACTTATGAATACTTTTTGAAACTATTAAAAACAAGGAAAGTATTAAAATCCCAAAGCCTGTTATATTTTACTACATCACACAGTTTTTTCTTTTTAAACACAAAAATACTTTATACCGAGCTTCTGAAATTACGACCAAACCTTGTACAGTTTGAATTCACGCGCTATGCTACACCTAGTGGCATTATTTAGAAACAAAATGAGGCCCACGATGCGTTGCCTGATCAGTTATCGAACAGAACCGGTTTAGTGAACACATGCAGTCTGCTCTCTGCTACGTTGTGAGAAAGTGAAAATGGAAGGACTTTGAAGAGCAACATTGTAATATTAAATTCTGCTTTAACATCGGTAAATATTTTTCTGAAAAGTATGCATTGCTTCACAAGGTCCATAAGGACAACTGCACGAGCTGTACACAATGTTACAATTGGTATAAGCATTTAAAATCAGGCAGAACATAAATTGACAAAATCCAATATCACAACGACCTTCAACAAATGACGAACAAATTTATGTTTTTCGATCTGTAATTTACAGAAATCATTGTTTAACTGTGCGGAAGGTTCCAGAAAAAGTTACGATCAGCACTGGGTCTGATGCTTGCATGCATCGCGTCTCTGAGAAAATGGTGCCACAATTGCTCACAATAAAACAAAAAGAAAACCGTGTTAATATTAGCCAAGAATTGTTTCATTGTGTGAACACAATGAAAACTTTATGAAAACTATCATTACAGGTGACAAAACCTGGGTATATGGATATGATGTCGAAACGAAGGCACAATTGTTACAATGAGTTGGTCAACATTCGCCAAGTCTGAAGAAACCATGCAGCAATCATTAAAATGATCTAGGAATTTCAACATAATACAGAAGGAACAACATGAAATCACATTTCATGAAAATTTAAAATCTCCTTTCTCAACAGCAACATTACTCAGGTTTGTCCGACATGTGTCTCGAACATTCCAAAATAATTTTCAAACAATATTTTAAACAAAGAACAAAATATGGAACAGAAAGTACCTTTACTTAAACCCAGCCTAAAATAGTAAAAAATAACATAGCATTTCAATAATTAATTAGAATTAATCATTAATTAATGATTAATTATTCAATAATCATATTCAGCACAATTTAAAAATTGGAATAAAATTATTTTATTTTTAAAAGACATTAGTCTGAGCACATAGTGTTACCAAATTAACTTACTTTTTTAAGTTAAAATTATAAAATAAAATGGGTCACAGCAGAGAATAAAGTAGTTTGCAAACCCTTTTTTTTATTAAAAAAAATTAAAAAACATCAATTACACCCCATTGTTCATGGAAACACTCATAATTCTAAGATTGAAAATATTAAATTATTATTTTGCAATTAACTAACAACAATAAAACATCACTAATTGAAAAAAGTTTCATTTACATAAAAATGAGTAGCAATGTTCTGGAACATCATTCGATCAAGATTTGTGAAACTTTTACTACAGCATTTTGAAAAATACATGTGACATTTATAAGAGTTTTAGTTACTGAATCAATTGTCTTGTGTATTTTGCAAAATAGAAGGGGTTTCATTCCCCTGCAAAGAAAGAAGGATTATCAGTTGGTACACAGCAAAGTCGGTGAAAGGGTGCCACTATAAAAGGAAGTGGATGAACTATAAATAACCTTCATTGTAAACATCCATTCTTCACACCTAAGGTCAGTAACGTTTTTCTGTTTACATCTTGTGTAACGTGCTGTCATTAAAGATTTACACTAAATGTAAATTTGTTCTGTGATGTAATCGCTTCCATCACTTTACTTTTGAGTATATTTTCTAATTTATTGTACTGTTTTAGTTTTCATTATTTTGACTTTTTAGTATTTTAGACCCTCTATTATAACATTTCAGAACATCAATACTTTTTCAAGGATTAAAAACTGTAAACCCCAAATTAAGTTTTTTTGGAAATCTTGGTTTTCCATGACACTTATATATCCAAATTATACAGAACGGATAAAAACTAAAAATATTTTACGATCCTAAAAAAACTTATGAATCAAAATAATCTTAATTTTTAACAAAATATTGAATAGCCATAATAAAGGCTCACTCTTTGAATTCTGATGCAAGTCAAGAGATTCTCAAACAATATTGTTGTACTAAAACTGATAAACTATTAAAAATCTATAACTTGAATCTAAGCTTTGTTTATGCTCTTCCTTTTAGGATTAAAAAAAAAAATCAAGCAAAATAAACATAATTACATGGCTATCAAAAAGTTTGCAGATTTTAATCTGTAATACAAAAATTGGGTGAAAAGCGTACAACAAAACTAGTCTGATTTTAAACATGGTATGTCGAACTTCCATGCTGTTGCCCTCAGGAAGCCTACATTAATATACGTTTTTGGTACAAAAGAACTACATTAATTATACATTATCACTATCTTAATGAGTTTAATAAAATTAATTTATATAGAATCTTTAAGGTTCTAGCATAAAATTGCAGACCTAAGGTAACTAATCATTTAAAAATCTGAATACACCTGCCCAATTCAAAGTTTTCAATGATTCAGCGGAAAACACAGGTAAAAAATATTCAATGCATAATATAAAATGCAACTTGCTTAAGATAATGTTAAGTTGTGTAAATTCCTTTTTCCAAGTTACTTTTGTGAATTCCTGATGTTTTTCAAGAACAACTGTTTTATTCCTGAAGTTTAATTATTAATTTTCTTTCTTAAGACACTGGAAAATCACGTTTTCCAGTATTCACAACCCAAGGACTTAAAAAAGGCAAGTAAACTGACTTGTTTAATCTTTACACTTAATTTCTAGCTAATACATTATATACTGCAGGAAAAAAGGAATTACTTTTTTCATTAAAATTTCAATAAACGTAATTTACGTTTCTGCATAATTACTAGATATGTTTAAAACATTCAACATTAACATTATTACATTATCTTAAAAAAAATTAATTACTTGAAATCTTACATTAAAAAAATTA
Organism: Callitettix versicolor; assembly: GCA_022606455.1. Taxonomy (NCBI): domain Eukaryota; kingdom Metazoa; phylum Arthropoda; class Insecta; order Hemiptera; family Cercopidae; genus Callitettix; species Callitettix versicolor. The sequence goes on from CM040187.1 coordinate 21,447,861, forward strand.
ACCATATTCCCTGGCTCTCAAGTTCTGTATAAAATTAAAATAAGCACAGATCCACCTACCACAGTTTACAATTACAATCAGTAGAATAAAAAAATAAAATACCTTATCATAAAGAAAACGTTTAATTTTAGAGTGAACACACTCTGCTTGTTCAGTAAATCTAATCGATTAAATGCCTAGGTAAATAATTTACCTCATTATCTAGAACAGTTGCGATGACTTCTACCAGCATTGTACCCAAATTGTATGTGGACGATTCCGGGCTGCAAGCCTCGACAAGCAATGATGGTTGAATATAGTGGACCATTTTCTTTATAAGCGATAAACTGGATTTCCTGAAAACGAAAATATCAACATTAACGTTTCCACTATTTCTACTTGAAACTGATTTCCATTGATAGGGATTGCACAAATTTTTTTTATAGTTACAATAGCATAGTTTTTAGTTTCATTTTTAGTTAGATTAGACTAGTTAGTTAGTCTAGTTCACTTAATCCACATCAAATTTTTAATCTGAAAGATATTCAATAGCTATCTTACAATAACAGAAATCAGAAGTTGAATAACTGTGATACACATTTTGGTCTCATTGTTGTACTGAAGAGAATTTCATACAAGTATAAGCAATTTATAAATTCTAAAAAGATATATGGAAAATAAATACATTAAACTCTAAAAAAAGCTTATGCTACAAGATTTTTTTTCTTAATTAAGGAAAGAAATATAATTATTACTGATAAGGATAACAATTAAACTAATGGTCAAATGCATAAAAGAATGCGAATATATGAAGCAAAACAAAACACCACTTCCACTGTCTGAATAGCTGGAGTTATGAATAGCTAGGATGCTATTAGATAATGTGCACTGCTGGAAAATTGGTATCAAGAATTATGCCCAAGAAAGCTAGGCTACAAATTGTTATAATTAATATCTCTGGTCTGCCGATAACAGCAGCAAAATATAATTCAGAATGTTCAGTGAGAAAACTTGAGTTCATTTTTAATTGAAACATTAGTCCTAGGGATATTGTTTCATCTTTCGAATTTACCGTGAAGTGGCCTGTAGAGCAATAGGAGGTAGAGCTACGCACTGGACGATAATACATATCTCCCACTATAACCACTGCCACTTCCAACTTCACAATGCCATTTATGAAGCTTGTCTAGTGCACAGCTCTGTCTCCCACAGCTCAAAAGGTCACTTTACAGTAGATTTGGAGGTTAAAAAAATTGCTTTTGTACATCAACATATCAAGACATCTCGATGTTAAAAAAAGCACGGAACCATTGATGTTTTTACCAGTACTTTTTACAATAATTTCAAAATATTACCTAACAGATGCTAGCATAGTAGACTGGAAAGTGCTGCAGAACACAGGCAGGAGTCTGCGCAGGTACACTGGGGCCATCTCTGGATCACCTTTAGGTTCATTCAAGTCTTCTTGTTCCACTGTGTCAGCTTTCTTCTCCTTGTTTGCGGGAATCATCCACTCTCCTGTACAAATATTATCCATCACTGTTACAGTTTCTCTAGTTAAATACCCTTAGGTACCAGTAAGGACAGGGCCCTATAAATTCTCTAATCTGTTCAACTTGGGACTAACACCAAATTGCCAGAGGATCAAAAAACACAATAATTATGAATTATAACTGCTATATGAAAGAACCAATAGATAAATAATATACTTTTCAAATTTTCTGCAGTAGTAGTTCAAGTAATGCAGCCAAGCAATCTGGGCATTAGCGCTGAGTTCCTTATTCAAGACTAACTTTAAATATTTACTCTAGCAGAATCCTTATACTATGAAATATGATTGTGCCTAAGATGAAACACACAGCTAATCAAGACATGTTGATTTTTGAAAGTGTAAATTTATATTTTGTTCTGTAATAATTATATTAACTGTAAAACACATTAATTTTTAATGTGTTTAGTCAAGATATTAAACTATGACAACTGCTCATTGTGTGAATGCCCAGACACCATCATGAACAAGGACCATCTCCTGGTCTGCAGAAAATTAGATGAAGAGAAGCAGAGAAGAAGAGACCTCCCTGGCCTCTACTGGGAAGCAAGATCAAAGATGGCGTGAGCCAGCGAAGCCATTGGAAAACAACAACAACATTAATTTTATTAAAAGTTAATTAAACTGGCTTTTTGTTTCACTCTCCAGTTGTTTTACATGTTTTAAAATTTTGATTTCTTTGTCTTTGAAGGAAATCCTGATACATGTTTTACTTAAGGCATTCACAATTATTCCAGTTTACTTTATTTACTCTTTATTTTAATATTTCTTTGATCAAGAGATGGTAAACAAGATAAATTTTGCCCAGACCTATTTAGCCAAACCAGTTACGCTTGCTCCACCTTCATGATTTCGTTCTTTACTTTGGTAATGTAAATGGATTTGAGTTTAGTTCTTGGTAAAAGGTTACACTATTCCTACCGGGATATAACGTATATACTGACTGTGCAATTTCACAAAATATATTTGTAATGTACTCTTTTTCAGACATATTAATAAATTAAACTAAATAACTAATTTAAGTCCACATCTGTTAAAATAAATAATAAGTCTTCATAAGTTAATTTATATATTTTTTTATTTTTTACACTAAATTGGCTAATGAATGTTTATTATATAGGATCAGACGATGTAAACAACTGAGGTACCAGGAAGTTAAAAAGAAAACTTTGAAACTAATGTAACATACTTAGGACCAATTATTGAATAACTTATGCCACCGTAAGAAATCTTATCAAATCATAACTTAAGAAAACTACACAAACTGACAGTACAGCATTATACACCACTAACATTGAACCAGATTCGCTGAAAGGTCAAAAAGAAAGCAACAGTCTTGTCAAAACCACAATGAAAACTATATATCTACTTGTATCAAATAATCCTACTGGAGCATATTGTGTTGTTTAATGCAATAATGGGTTAATCAAAGTTATATACTGCCTTACACTGTACAATACAAACAAAGCAAACGTTTTGTTAAAGCTTCAAGCAACAAATACTTTGCCAAGTCACATAAGAAAACTGCATCAACCTAGTACCATTAGCTTAGCTGGTTATATGAAGAGTTAATTGTTATGTGGACACTACAGTTAAATAATTAACGGCAGATACCGTAACCTTAGTACCAAAATCTGATCCGGGAAAACTTTGTACTGTGGAATTTTGATCTTCTGATTCAATGAACAGCCTGAATACATTTACTTCAATCTGAATATTCAACCTTATTTTGTACCTTAATAACAATTATCAGTTACCACTGATATTAAAAATAGCAAAAACCTTTTTTTTTAGTTCTAATTCAATACACTGATTTGAGTTACAAAGCTTTACTAAGACTTTTCTTACAGGCAACAAAATTTCAAATAATTTTAATAACATCAAAATTTAAGCAAAATATGTACAGCAGATTTTCGGAAATTAAACCGATTTTATGATTTTTGTCAAAATCTTCCAAGTCACATTTTTTTTAGGAAGATTGCAATCCATACATTTTTATTTTGGTAACAATATATTTAAAGCCTACCTTAAAAAAATTAAACTTTCATAAATTTTGTAATATGAAAACTAAACATGTTTAAAAAATATTTTCAAGATATACACAAACTACACCCACATAAAAAATTTAATAAAAATCAACCAATTCGTAAAACCTCCAATGACATGTAAAAACCACATTTTGAATGTCTTCAAACATATACTAAAAAAATGTTTTTTTTTTACAATCCACTTTTTTCCTTCCACTTTGAACTAAGAAAGTAAAAACCAATTTACAGAAAGTATGGGAGTCAGATACGCAGCTACAATATTAATCCAAACATGCTAACTTCTGTCTCTTTACCTGGGGATTGCAAAATAGCCGCAACTTCCCTATGCCCTTCATCAACTCTTTCGCGTGCCTTGTCCAATGGAGTTTTGCCGTCTTCATCTCGTAAATCAGGATTCGCTCCATGTCTGAGAAGCACTTTGGCTATTGCTGGCCGACCAAAGCACGCTGCGTAATGGAGGGAAGATGATCGTTGCCCTACAAACAATATTTGCCACAATACAAAGTGTGTTCACAATGTCCCTCCATCTTTTTTATAAATTCTGTAAAACATTAATTAATCGTGTGTGTGTGTGCGCGCGCACGCGTGCGGGGTAAAAAGTACACGATGGACTCACTCTTAGTTACATGACAACTCATCGTAACTGGCATAAAAACCTTACACTGTAAATTAATAGATATTCTATTTTTTTAATCCATAAGCAATTATGGATTAGACTTAGACAAAATGTAAATCATGCATCATTAAATAGGAGGCCTAGAAGCTTCACACAACATGTTACACAATCAATCAACAAACAAGAGTTGCTACAGAATTTGTGTTCTTGACTGATCCTCGTCCTTGATTAATTCTTAAAGCCACGACAAGTTTTACTGTGTAATAAATGTTCAGTATGTTATAATGACACTTTAAACTTTTTTTTTATATTTGAACTCTAATCAAACACCTGTAATCCTCCACTCAATGTGTAATTTGACTTTAGTCCTAAGTCCCAAAAATTTAGTTTCCTTTCCATGCGTAATTAGTTTACGTAGGATTAACATAAATTAATCATGTATGTTTAGAAAGTAGTATTTATACGTCTGAAATATGCTGCACTGTACTAGTAACGTTTTAAATTATTGATCACATTTTGTTTTCTGAACTCTCTATACTGAAGTAAAAATTTTGGTTGTTCTTATTTACACTTTTTATAAGCATGGCTTAAGAGACGAATTAAGAACCAAAGCTGAATGCACTGGGGCACAAGAAGATGGTGAGAAGTGGCGATGGGAGGCAGTTGCCCTCAAAATAAAAATATCACTGGCCAAGAGAGAAGCGTGGAACTCATTCCTCAACAAAATGAATTATAGAGTAGACAGTGGCAAAGCCACCCAATTGATTAGCTCGCTAAATGACAAACAAATTTCGTATTCATTCACCCCACTAACAATAAACCAGAAAGAGGTTACAGATCCCCAAAAGATAGCTAAATACATGAACAACTACTTCAGCTCCAACTCAACTATCCCGAAACAGGCGGACAGAAGACTGAGATGAGAGATTGGATTTTTTTTCCCGGCAAAAAACCGTTAAGGTTATCATCGCCGTACTGAGAGATTGGAAGGATTGCCAAAGCAACATCTTTCGAAGATATCTTCCAGAATGAATTCACAATGAAGGAACTCCTACAGGCGATTAAGGAAACACAGAACAAAAAACAACCAGGTCCAGATGGGATATTTCCTGAATTCATCAAAAACTTAGGACGACAAGCCTTATGCGCCCTACTCACTGTATATAACAAATTTTGGACTACAGAAGTGAATTTGCCCTCGGGCTAGAAGAAAGCAATAGTTGTTCCTATTCTCAAACCAGGAAAAGCAAAGGACCTAGTATCATCATACCGACCCATAGCTCTGACATCCGTCCTAGCAAAAATTCAAGAGCGTATAATGATAAACAGACTCAACTGGTACCTCAAAACAAATAGCATACTGGCGGAGGAACAGGCAGGCTTCAGACAAAGATCCACATCACACCAGACGTTGCGATTTACCCAAGCAATGTCTTTCCAATGTCCAAGCGATTTCCTTTCCCAAAGGCGGACCAATGTCAGGAATGGGAACAAGGACTCGGGGTATAAACAAAGCAAAATTGGACTTCCTCAGGGTGCTGTCTCAAGCACAACCCACTTTAATGTCTACAAAAGGACTTGCCGAAGACAATTAAGAGCTTGAAAGTGTTAACATCGGCATGTTTGCAGATGACGTGATCATTTGGACAAAGGAAAAGAACAATTCCAACCAGTAAAAGTTATGAGAGGATAAAATGAATAGAGCACTACAGATACTGAGCAACTGACAATCATATGCAAATAAACAATACAAAGACGATGTACCAGTTCTTCTCACTGAAACATCAGAATTCAGTACTCAACCTTACTTACAACAACATGTTACCCAAAAGCGAGGTAACAAAATACCTTGGTATGGTCATGGATAATAAGTTGAGCTGGAAAGAACACACCAGACACATCACAGATAAGGTGAATAAAAGAATGAGTCTGCTGAAACGACTCGCCGGAGTAAAGTGAGGAAGTACTCAAGATACACTGAACACAACCTATAATACATACATAAAACCAGTCATAACATACAGAAGCGAAGTACTGATCACTGCCGGTAAGCCAGCCCTACGACAACTGGAAAGATGCCAAAACAATTCTCTGAGACTGCAGGAAATGAGGCTGCAGATGAGCTGGCAAAGAAAGGTTCACTCCTACCCCAACACAAACATTTGCCCAATCCAAATAAGGCAAAAGCCATGCTCAAAAGTACAATGAAGAAACAGTAGATGGAAAAATGAAGAGCATAGCAAAAGGCAAACGCTGGGAAAATATAGACGAGGAATGGGACAGACTGAAAGAAAAACCAAAGGAGACAGTCAGTGGCAGTTCCGTCTTGACATGGGTCGTGACTGCCTCGCCACCCACTTGAAGCACATTGGAGTCTACTCCTCTGAAATGCGCCCTTTGTGCCAAGAGATGAACTCAAATTTGAACAAGGAACACCTGTTGACATGCCCTGGATTGAATGCTGATTCGAGACGACAGAAGAGCTTCGCTTGGCTGTACTGGGAGGCAAGGAGGCTGATGGACTGGAGTCCGGGCTAGTCATAGGAAACAACAACAACAGACTTATTAAATTTACTAGTTTGCATTGCTCACACTTCCGTAATTACTGTAATAAGAACATTTCTTTCAATACAACAAAATTCATAGTTGAAGTACCCCAGTAAAGACACAAAAACAAATATAGAGTGAAAAGGTGTATAGCAATTTTCATTACAGTCAAAAAGAGTTTCTACATAAGCCCTCAATACTAATTATTTATTACGGTGTATCCAGAATTGAGAGGCACTATTTTCCCATTACACTTAGCATCCGTCAAGACTGTTATGTCTAACATTTAGAATTAAATGACGCAAGTTTGGATTCATATTTACCCCATTAAAGTATATTTCTTTTATAAAAAACAAAAAATATTGGTATAAAAATGTAAAAATATTGCTAAATATTTATAAAAAAATCTAAATAAAGATATTAAATCAAAAGGTATTACATATAAGAACACACTTTTGAAGAATTTTTTTTTTATTGTAAGGCGAAAAGCACATTGAGGCTATTATCACCTCCCTAAATGTAAGTGTGAGTGTAAAGTGTTAAGGTCACAAGTATAGTGTTGTAAGTGTAATGTGTGTTAGACTCGGGTACCGTGAGGGACGTCTCAATAGATGCACCTAGTCTGCACACCCAAATTGTAATGTTAACTGAAGTGTAAAAAAGAAAAAAGTACTACCGATCTAATAGAATAATCTAATTGAATTAAATTTAAACAATCTAAAAGTTTCAAAAAGAGCCAAGGTTAGTTAAAAATAAGCACTAACATGAAAGTTATGCACAGGTATCAACACATGTCCCGCATAATACAATAACAGCTGTGTAAATAACCTCAAAAGTTGAGTCAAGGACTTGTTTGGCTAGTTCAGTTCAGTTATCCCCTCTCCCCCGAGGAATTGTAGCACTTCCCAAATATATTAAATCTAACTAGCAGTTGCAGCAGGAGCTATGGTTACAAGGTTGCACAATAATAGAGCCCTTAAGTGTGGCGTATCAAATTATCACTATGTCAACAATCCCATTACGGAAAATGTTAGAGCTACTAACTGTAAATTTCTTTTTTCAATAGATTTACTGTTGCCGAATTTCATTCAACTGACCACAAAGAATTTCTAAGGAACAAGCTTTGAATTATCACTATTCACATGCATTAACACTTTCCCTCGAAACGTTTTACACTGAGCCCTACCTACTTGTACTTGGTGAGATGAGTTCTACAAGATTCCTTGCTTTAGTCACTGACAATAAACTGAGCTGGGAATATCATGTTGACAGTGTGAAAAAAACATTGTGCGAGAATTTTTTTTTATTAGAATATTAAAAATTACTGCAACCTTTCTATGAGGTTAATCGTCTATTTATCCTCACCTGCATTATGGAACTGCTATGGAGTGACTGCTCAGTGTTTCAATTAAAAAGACTATTTGTATTACAAAAAAGCAATATGACCTGTAGCTGGCATAAACAAGTTGGAGATATGCACACAAACATGTGGAAATGTGCCTTTAGACAGCTGGAAGTACGGACATTACCTAGTTTGTATATTATATAAACAATCTTGCAAATCATATAGCACCCGATTTAGAAAATATTTACGATTACGCCAACACAGGCTTTGTAAGTTCAAAAAACTACTCTCCCAGGCCAAGATGGTGTTACTGAATAAACTCCCAATTAAAATAAAAAATATTCAAAGCTGCAATGGTTTTTATTAAAAAATGTTTTTATTCCATTTCCAGGTTTTATTTCCATTTCACGCTATTCTGTGGAGGAGTTCATCAGCTGTAAGTGGTGAATAGTGACACACTGCTCCCACTGCTTGGTCACCTCAGGGAATAGTTTTAAATAAATATTTATTTATATCAGTTGATAATGATAGATATTGCCCATAATAACTGATTTTTATAAAAATAGTACACATTTAAAATGGTTATATAGTATTATTTGTTATTATTTGACGCTATAATTTTCCAATAATTATTAACTCATTGTTTTTTCTTTTAATAATTGTAATAATGATTGTGATACAATAATTGTATTGTCTGAAGCAATAAATACATTTTATTTAGCCCGAAAATGTTTACTGCTGACATCACAGCTTTTAAATTTAATTTCACCACTTAGGCATTTTTTTTATATAAAAGTAATGAAACAAGATTAAATGTATGTATTATTTCATATACATGTTGATTTTATACATTTCTACAATATTTTTAATCATTTCTTAATAAAAACTGTGATAATTTAAATTTTATTTGGTTTTTAAATATAATTTTTTTAAAGATTTTTTTAATACTTATTATTTTGTTACTTTTCTGAAGTTAATTTTAATATATATTTTGAATTTTAGTAGAATTTTGAAGGACGGTAGTCATATTAATTTCACTAACTGTAGCAATGTAGTAAAATATTTATTTTAGATAACTACAGAAACATGCTTACAAATATAAGTCGTAATAAAACGTTGAAAATAATACTGACTTCATTAAATATAGGTTATAACCCAAAATTTAGGAAAACCCGTATTAGAAAATATTGACATAAAACTTGGAACCGTGTGTTTGTAATCATACAATATTCAATTAAATGAATACATTTTCATTACTGAAACGATGTATTTAGAAAATAAATAAACTAAAAAAACCACTAAAACATTATAAACTTATACAAACAAGGACTGAAAACAATCTTGCACAATTTTCGGTTACATCAGTTGCACAAAGGTTTTGATTTTCCAAAACATATACACAGTACGATGCAATTGCATCACAACAATATTCACTAGAAAGCAGCACATACTAAAGAAGTAATAGAAGTGTTTGGAAGACTAAAAGATATAGTAGGCATAATAAACAAACCATTTATACTACACAACAGTGATATTGGATCAAGAATTAATCATTTTCAATGGCCCTGTCATTTATGAAGCTATAAAAATATTTTGTTTCTATTGATGAAGTGTGTTATAATTTTTAGCAAATAATAAATGAATAAAATAACTGTTCCAAAACTGAACAAGACCACATAATATCTACTCCACTCTATAATCTCCTGTAAACCAAACCCTTACTTGAGTGGTGACGCAACAAATACAAACTGATCTTACCTTTATTAACATCTGCTCCACGATCACATAGGAACTCTACCATCTCCTGTGTACCAAAAGCAGAAGCCCAGTTAAGAAGAGTCTGTCCAACATCATCCATGAAATTTACTTCAATACCTGAAAATGAAAAAAAAAACTTGTACCTAGATAAATTAGCGATAAGTACCAGAACATAATGGACAAAAATCACATGTTACCAAATATAAAATGAAAAATTTGATATACGTTTAAAAAATCTGAAGCTGCTTAAGAAAAGAGAAAAACGTAATCACCAAAAATAAAATGTTTACCTTTATATAGTCTTTCTTTTAAAGTACATGACATGCATCTGTGCTTTTCAAAAATTTAAAGAGTATTTAAATCTTGGTTAATTAATATGATGACAAAACTTTAAAAAATCTAATTGTATGTATCCGCAGGGTCTGTAATTCTGAAAAAAAATATTTTCCAAGAATTTTTATTACACACATTAATGGTGTTACAATTTCAATTTATCATTTTACATTTGAGTCAGAGGTGCATACCAACAAAAACTCTGAATCGAAATTTTACACAAAAACCCACTATATTGCGGCCTATTTTACCTCCAGTATCAATGGCTTCGATAAGAGCGTCTGTGTCTTTGCTGCGTATACAATCAATAAGTTGTCTGTGTGACTTTTCTCCTGCGGGGTCCATTCGCCGTAACCTCGGTAACAGCTGGCCTGAACTTGAACTGCCTGTAGCGCCACTCCTAGCGAGAGCTTTTCTGCCTTCGAACAATAACACTAACAACAAGTCCACAAGGCGCATTGAGTCTAACGAACATCTGCAACAAGTGTATTGTGAATGTGCATACAAAAATTAAAAACATGTTCTGTAAGACTATACATTTGTTTAGCAGTATGCCTGTACCTTAATTTATATGTTACATGATTCTTGTGCACAGGTATAGGTAAAAAACATACCGTGCTAAGCTTTTATTACAACATTTTTGGTTAAAATCAAACTGCTGTATAAAATTCAAAAATTTTAAACATTAACTCAGTAAATGCTCCCACATAATTTTTCTTTCAAACTATCACCGATCATCGTTGGGCAGTAACTTATATAAAATTTTTGTTTTCAATAACTATACTGGAATAGACTTACAGTAGAGTCCCAATTATCCGGACTAATTAAAATCGGACTTGATCTGGATAATCGGAAAAGGAGAAAAAGGTTAAAATAACAGTAAATTGTTACAAAATACTTCTAATTTTACATGTTACATCATTGTACACTATACAATAATAAATACCTACTGTATCTGGAACATATAAAGTCGGTTTTTGACATTTTTCAAAATCGGTGTTTTTCAATTTTTGGTGCACAATTTCATACTTTCTAGTACATATCTTAAAAAATTGCTTTTGAACTACTGCAAAAAAATTAGCAAAATACTAAAATTTATAAATTTAAATTCAAACTTAATAAAACACAATAAAATAATCTTACCTTTCATCCCCTTTCAAAGCCTTTTCTATAGCATCCGGCAATTCTGATCTCAACAAGTCCTAAAACAATAAATTTGTATTTTATTGCTATAAGTCTAAGTATAAATATTTTAAAACTTGATATTTTAAAATATGAAATGTTTTTTTAAATGTAAGGATACAACAGTTGTAACAACATGAAAGCGTATATGATCTGTGTACAATCAGCTCATTTGTTAAAACAGCTGCTTAAGTAAAAAATTAAACATACAGCAAATAAAAACTTTCAAACAGTTCATAATATAGATGATTAAGATATCTCCACATTAAAATGATTACACCAGCACTGGTATAAGAAAAAAACCAAGATAGTCATGAGAGCACAGGAAGTTTGTGGTGAAAGTAAAGGTACAGTGATACACCAGTTAACGATCTTAATTCCTTCCAGAACAAGCCTGATATCTGAGCAGACTGCTGTGCGAGTCAACGTTTACAATGAAAGACTTAGTTCAACAATCAAAGTTTGTCTTTTACTTACGCTATCACAAGCACTTCTTTAAGGACCCATTCATTAATATTAAAAAAAAAATTAAAACAGGATTTAAACAACAATTTGTAACTTGCACACAAAGACACTAAACATTTTGTTAAATTTAAAAATCAAAAGTATATAACACGATAATATTATAATTGTTTAAATTTTTTAGTGGGCTAACAAATTAAACAGTAAAAGAAAATTTCAACTATGTCGCCGAGTTCAAAGAACATGTTACTACATGGTTGACAACAAAGGCGGGAACATTTTACTAAAAAGGCATACAAAATGGTTAAGAGCTTCAGATATGTAAAATAATTTATGATTTAAATTTTTTGCAATAAATAGTTTTTTTGTATCTGTAGCAATTTTCTTCTTCTTACCAAACGGAACATACTTTCTGGACTTGCCTTGTATTCACCAAAATCAGTTACACACACTATACATACTTACAAGTTGGAAACTTTCTTTTACGTACTGTAACTTTACTGTGCTTTATCGCAGCGGGTGCTCATATATAATTAAAAGATTGCCATCACATTCCAAAAAATAATTTTTGATTTACTTAACAAAAATTCTTTTTATGGCATACTTAATACAAATTTGCTTATTTATGTCTTAATCAATTGATTATCAAAAATATTACATTAAAAATTGAATTCAACGTATTTGAAAGGCAAACAAATATTTTCAGATTGCTTAATAGAAATATATTACAGTGACAGTGTAGTCACTTACATGCGTGATACTAGGAGAACCTCTGCACAGAGTGGAGAGCAGACTGATGATGGTGGACACAGAAGCTGATGATTTTGTCTCCGTGTTAGTTGTACTGGTGTTTGCTGCGGATGTACCTAGAGAAAAGATCAACAATCAACATTATAGTGCTATAGTATTATCACTCACTCTGGTATAATATTTACTACAAGCAAGTCCTCAGTTAAAGTAATTAACACAAGTCACAAAGCAAGAGAAATAATGTGCGCTTAGCAAAAAATTCCATCAATTGCTTTCATCTTTACCAACACACAAATGCATCACAGAACTTTATGTATACCGCTCGAATTATACAACAATGCACCAGGTTGGAAGATTAACCCAAAGCATTAAGGATTCTTTTAACAGGGGAGAATCGGTTATGGCAGTTTTCATTGACTTCAAGGGTGCTTATGATACAGTATGGATAGCAAAACTTTTGAGAAAGTTAATTGACTATAAAATAGGTAGAAACATGTATAATTGGCTTAAAGGATTCCTAACACAGCGTTGGATAAGGACAAAATGGAGAAATACAAGTTCATCATATAAGCAGACTAGGGCAGGTTTGCCTCAAGGAGCAGTTCTGAGCAGTTCCAATTCTTTTTAACATTTTCATTAATGATCTTCCGAAAAAATTGGGATCCAGTGCGGTGAAATGTGCAATGTATGCGGACAATGTGGTTGTGTGGATCGAGGCAAGCAATAGAGTCAGAAGGATGTTTGACTACATGGAGACAGAGCTTAACCAGGGCCTAAAGGGAATAGTGGAGTGGACTGATGACAGTAACATGTATATCAACGAAAATAAAACATACTACCAGTTCTTCTAACTTAAATCTAAGATCAAGGATGTAAATTTGAAAATTCATGACAAAAGTATCCAGAAAAGTATAGAGACAACATATCTTGGAATCACTCTGGATAATAAGCTTACATTCAGGGCTCATGCTGAAAAAATTGCTGCAAAAGTTTCAAAAAAATCAAGTATCCTTAAACACTTGGCCGGATACTTAGATACTTGGCCGGTTAAATGGGGAGGATCTCTAGATCTCCTAAATAAATCCTATATAAAACCATGTTTAACTTATGGAGGGGAAATGTTGGCAACTGCCAGTAGAAAGGCAAAAAACAAACTAGAAATAATCCAAAATAATTGCCTACGACTTATTACTGGCGCAGTTCGGACAACTCCAATACACGTTCTGCAGGCCTATACCAATAACATCCCATTAGAAGAAGATTTCAACATTAGAGCTCATATTTTGTATGAAAAGTTGATACAAAAAGAATTTGATAACCCATGGATAATAGGATCTCCTCCAAAGCAAACGCTAAAAACTCAGACCAGCTTTGAACAACTTAACATCTCTAATAGGATAAACAAAGTAAATGTGGAACAACCTCCTCAACTCATGGACCCATTGGAATTCATGGATTTTAACATTTTCTTGGATCTGCTTGAACCAGTGAGCAAGAACTCTGATGCTCCAGTGAAAATATCTCAAATCGCTTTGGAAACCTTAGAAGTGCGATATCCGTCAGACTCTTGGATCCGTGTATATACTGATGACTCTAGAATGGAAGGAGAAACAGGAGCTGGAATATATTGTGACCACTTCTCGCACTACATTGCTTTAAGCAGCAATTCTACAGTGTTTGAGGTGGAATTGATAGCTGTAAATGAGGCTCTTGAACAGCTGATTGTGAGACCATGGCTTAACACAAACATTGTGGTCTTAGTTGACTCCAAATCATCTCTGCAGGCAATAGCCAATAATGATAATCCAAAAAGCAAAGTAATACAAAATATCAGACAGAATTACAAGATTGTAAGAAATAATGTTGGCAATATCGCAATGCAGTGGGTCCCTGCACATGTGGGATTGATGGGAAATGAAGCTGCGGATAATTTGGCGAAGAGAGGAACAAAAATTATTCAAAAGCCAGCAGGCTCCCTGTCATTACAAGCAGTTATAAGAAAACTAAAAACAGACTCACAACAAAAATTTGTTAGTGAAATGAAGAAAAATCTACAAGACAAAGCTTATGATCCGTTTAATCTTTTTATGGACAATAAGATGCTTCCACGCAAAATAGCTGTAGCAAATTTCTGCTTGGAAACTGGTCACGATTGTCTTGCCAAGCATCTCCATAGTATGAGACTAATAACCTCTGACAAGTGCAAGATTTGTTCAAAAGATGTATATGTTATGGACAAGGCGGTGTACTGTTACTGATCTGGCCCTTACTGATCTGCGAGGGCCTGGATAGAGGAAAGCAGGGACGAAGGGACTTTCCTGGATTGTATTGGGAGGCAAGATCCAAAATGGTGTGAACCAAAAGGAGCCATTGGAAGAAGAAGAAGAAGACTTTATGTATACCATGTTTAGCCAATAGTTCCTGAATACATTTTTTTTAGTTAGCACCCCTTATGATGGGGTTGAATATTTCCAAATCAGTAAGGCAGCAGCCAATATTTTTAATACGATAAATTATTGTAATGACAAAATGTCAGAAGCGGGTGTAAAGCGATTAATGCAGATGGAGTAAATGACACCGGCCTAAAAGTGTATCAAAAAAAGCCCCCGAATACCTGGCAACCTTCCAGTGTACCAAGGCCTTACCCATCCATACAGGGCTCTGTACTGGTGAAGGTTATTTTCCTAGCTACTCAAGGAAACAACATGAATAAGAATGTAAAACAGGATGAGGATGATTCCACAACACAACAGAAATCTGGCCAAATGGAGAATGAAAGTCAAGATTAAGGGGGAAATTTAAAGAGAAATTAGCAGAGCAAGCATCTGCAAACACCTCAATAACAAAATGTGAAATCACCAATTAGAAGTGGGAAAGTTACCCACCTTGAATCTTCTCCAAATCCTAAACTTTACAATGATATTAGGGATGGAAAAAGCACTTTAACTAAGCACCTCAGGAAACCTCGATCTTCTCCAAATCCTAAATTTTATGATGATATTAGGGATGGAAAATGCACTTTAACTGAGCACTTCAGGAATAGGGAAAGGGGGTACAATAGATCTACAAAGGTTGCAGTCATTGGCCCCCACCCCAATGGCTGCTTACAGGCTAAATGAATGCAATCTAGGTATCCTAGATTTTCATTTACTCAGACATATCAGGAAATTCAAATATTCATAGCAATAAGGCAAAGTAAAGATTTAACTACACCTAGCAGCAAAAGACCTCCTAGGATCAAATCTTGGGTATAAGAAAGATAATCCTTATACGGCTGGATAACAGGGCTGATGGAATAGTCCAAGGATATCATCCAGGATTATCTACTGAAAGAGGTTTTATTAGAACAGTAGCAACTCAGAAATACCACTAAACACTTTTGTCAGACTCCTTACCATGGAACTTTGGTTTAGTGGTGCATCTGAACAGGGTAGGTAACCATGGAGAAATCATGCATACGTTACAGATGTATAACGAAACTGCAGGTCTCATAATCTATGATTGTGATGTTCTTGCCAATAGGCTTCCAGGGCCCTGAGAACGTACAGCTAGTCATTGGATTACACAAACTCACACTTGTTAGAGGCATTGGAGTCAGTTTAAGGTGAAGCATAATTAAGGGTAACACAATAAGCTTACAGCTGACATGTTGGAAGCTTTAGTAGTACAACAAATAAGAAAACAAATGTAATGTGAGGTACCATCACAAACACACAACCATTTTACAAAAAAAAGTTCTTTTTGGAGCTCAATCACATATTTTTATAAGAATGTCAATAATGTTTTCTAAGTACTTACTAGATCCAGAACAAACTGTAGGTACAGGGCCTGCAGCATTGTAAAGCCTGGTTAATAATTCAGTGACTAAACCATTTTCAGCTAAGGGTGCTGGGTCTACACCTCTTCTTGTGAACCTGTAAAACAATTATTTTGCATAGAATGTGTAATGAAAGTTAGAATAACCGTTTGGATCAACACCATCATAGTTAAATGAACAGATAATCATTTACTAGTAGTTCAAAGAACAGCAGACCTTGCAGTATATTCTTAATTAATATAAAAAGCTTTTCCGCCAACTTAAATGGTCACTGTAAAATTTATACAAAAAGGTTAATAAACCAACTTTATTTGAAATTTTATACCCTTTTTCCATGAAGCAGTCAAAATTATGACAGGTTTTGCCGTTGAACCAGTATTATAGGAAATGACCTGCAACTACAACCTCAACGTTAAATCAGAGGCTGCCATATTGAAATGAAAATAAATAAGAAAAAAAACTTACACATACATTATTTGGACTTGTACAAAATATCTTTGTATCAAATTTCTAAATCAATTAATGCGTTTGGCCAAAACTGCATATTTTTGTAGTCTTTAAATCAGAAGCCCCATCATGAAAAAGAATGGGAAATATATTACACAAGATACCTTCATACCAAATTTCAAAACAATCGGTCAATGCATTTAGCTAAAACTGCATACATTTGATATTGTAAATCAGAGGCCACCATCTAATGGAACTAAATAGAAACATATCTTATAAATAAGTCTTTCAGGTTTTATACAAGATAACTCCATACCAAATTTCAAACTAACAGTCAATACGTTTGGACAAAACTGTGTAATAAATACACAAATCAAATACCCAAAGGTTGAGTTCACTTTAAGTACAGCATAGTCACTTTCACAGCATTTACATTCCTGAGGGCTCTGCAAATCACTCTAACCATTCCTTTTAGATTATATTGCACATAATAAATAGGAAATAACTAATTACAATATTGAATTCATTAATCATGTTATTTATTTCCTGATTTGTATCAGATTAAAGGTACCTTGTTTCACTGTAACATACATAGATTAAATTTTATTTTGTTCTGATGCAAGAATTACAGTCACAACAGAAATAAATATGCATAAATAAATAGTAAACAAATGATTGATGTGAACAAGAGATTAACAATGCATGCATAAAGAAGTTCAGGCTGATTTAAGGAAGTGTGATAATCAATTTCTATCGGGAGGGTTTTACGTTTATAAATTTACTTTCTCACCTGTCAGACAAAGATGCAAAACACCTAAGTGCGCCATCAGCAACATGATTGTCTTCGTGTCGCAACAGTACAGAGAGTGCACAAACACATGAAGGCAACGTCGCATCGGCTGGTTCCATCTTCGTGCAAAGTCGAGACACAACAGTCATTGCCGAATGCAATGTATCCTTGTGTACACGTACACCGTGGTCTCGGATAAAGGACAATACACAGTTCAGTCCTCCAGCATCAAATACAGCACCCGCTTCACGAGAGCAAATTAATTCTAAGACCTACAACAACATAAAATATTTATAATAATTAATTAGATATAAAATTTCAATTTACTTTTCAATCTACTATGAATTTCATATTAAATAAATACTTTGTGTTCTAAAATACAGGATTCACCATAAAGGAAGTACTGGGCTGCTAATGAAAAGTAATTTGAAAATTACCTCACTTATTTAATATTTTACTCCAGTTTTGTCAAATCCCTTCGTATTTTATAAAAAGAAATAAAGCCAACAATCAGATTTGACACTTTACTTTGTTATTTAGAATTAATAACCTAATAATCTCACATTCTGTAGAAATTAATTATACTTTTTAATTTTACACAATTTAATTTACAATAATTTTTTACAGTGCTTACATTTTAGTGACTAAAACAAAATTATAAAGTATTCAAACCAATTAGGAAGTTATTAATTTAGATTATATTAGATCTAAGGAATAACAGAGGAAAATGGAAGCTAGGAATTGGAAGACAACAGAGAACATTATAAGCCAAAAAGAAGAATAAGAAATTTATTAATGATTAATTAATTACAAGATTACTATATTTTGTATGATTTCATATTATGTGTGTATATAATATTTTTGAGGTTACTATATTTATATGATTCATATTATATGTGGATATATAATACTTTTTGGAAACTACTAGTTTAAAATATAAAACAATAAAAACAGATTTGCAAAACCAAATGAATGTGTAACCTGGTTTAGAAAACGACTGAAAAACAACAATTAAAATATCAAAAAACCTAAAATAATGACAACTCAGTAGTCCAACGTGGCCTACCAAAACTTACCTTTATACATTGTTCTGCTAAATCTCTGCTAGTTCTAGATGCGACTTCAGCTACGTTGAGTCGATTACAAATAGCCTTGACAGCTCCATCCATAGCTACAATGCGACGTGTACATTCTGCACTTACATCTAAATAATAAGTGATGGCTCGAGCTGTAACTTCCAGCACGTTGTCTGGGGCGCACTCGTCCAGAAAGATGCGGCATAAAGCTGGCAGGAAAGATCTAGGTGGACAACTGAAAATTGAAGTGTTTAAGATAAATACTATAAACTATTAAATGAATTTTAAAATCCAGTGTGTCCTAGAAGCTGCTAAAATTTAGTAAATGATACCACAATTCTAGACTTTAAAAAAGAAGAAGAAATGTTTCATAAAAATACATATGTTAAAAGTGTAAGCAAAAAAGTAAAATATTTATTTTTTGTATTTTAGAAGTTGCAAAAAATAATGACTGATGATATGTTAATGCTTATATATTACGCTTTTTTCCAAAGTATTGTGAGTTATTGTACAATACCTTGGGGTGAGGCGTACAGTAGTTGTATGCTCCTCCAAGCATTGCCAAACAGAATTTTAAAAATTATTAATAAAAATGAATTTTTAGCAGAGAAGGAACCTTTAACACTAGTGCAACTTTACCAATCGGAGTATTAATTTTTCACTATGAGTCTTTGAAAGGTATGTACATAAATTCATTTTTTTTCCGGCGAAAAACCGTTAAGGTTATCATCGCCGTCATGCAAAATAAATGTATAAAAAAGAAAATTTAACTAAATTTACTTAAATAGGAAAATAAAACTACAACAAACTATAACAGTAAAAATAGATTAAAACAAAAATTTAAATAACAGGTATAACTATATAACAATAACGAATACTTAAGAACTAAATAACAATGAATAATGAATAAAATTTAATAACAATTCGTAAAAGTATATATAAACATAACATAAATAAAGTTATTTAGATAAAATAAATAAATAAAATAACACAAGAAATAACCAATAGATAAATTAAACTTTATTTGAAACATTCAGACGATGTAGGAAGTCTAGAACCTGGTCAACGGCCAAGGCACTATCTCCCAATATCGTCTGCAAACAGTTGCTCAGACCACACATAACACGCACATTTTGGAAACCATCACAATCGAGCAGGATATGTTTAATTGTGAAGGTTTCCCTACAGAACTCGCATTCAGGTGAGTCCCAGCGTTCCACCAGAAATCCATGCGTTAACTTGGAGTGACCAATGCGAAGGCGGGTGATCACCACCTCTTCTCTACGACTTGCACGTATTGACGACCCAACAAGGACGAACAGTATTTTTAATTACCCTCAATTTGTTACTGCTTGTAGCTGCCCATTCATTTTCCCACTGCAGAAGAATTAAATGTTTTATGTGACAAAGAAAGTCAGACAGGATTACACGTTGAGTGCATGGCGGCAGAAACGTTGCTTCCTTTGCCGCATTATCCGCTAGAGTGTTTCCAAATATTCCACAGTGACCAGGAATCCAGATAAAAGATACTCTTGCACCTCGTAGTTCAAGTCTATGGACAGAGCACAGAATATCTTGAACCAGAGGGTTTACCGAATACATATCCCGGATTGCCTGGAGGGCACTTTTTGAATCAGAAAAAACTACATAATGCAAACTATCAAATTCAATAGTGTTCAAAGCCTTTAAGATGGCAAAGAGTTCGGTCATAAAGACACTACAAATTGAGGGTAATCCATACTTATATGTTTCATCCGGTGAATAAAACGCACACCCAACATTATCATTCATCTTAGAACCATCTGTGAAAATAAGTTTAACAGATGGATATGAATTAGTCAGTTGAGAAAACTCACGTTGATACACAATGTTAGGAGTGTTGTCTTTCAGGTATGTACACAAGGAGAAATCAAAGGTCGGCATATATACGGTTATATATCTCGAGGAGAGAAAGCCTACCTGATGTTGGAAGATTTTTAATCATGGAGTAAACAAGGTTGTCAGGACTGGGAGCTGAATCTCTAGTAGACGATAGTGCAGATTCTAGCTCATGCAAAGGAAACAAACTATTCAAAGGAGATTCACCAAATTTGCCGACGGTGAACGGGACTGCTTCAATTTTATTTTTGTACCGACAAAAGGCACTGCTATAGGCGGTAGAAGAAGAAAAGCTTGCAAGAGATGACCCTAAAAGATTTATAATATTGGAACAATCAGTTAATATTTCTCCGTTTGTCTGTTTAAGTTCCATCAATAAATTGGATGCACTAGAACCAGAAACAGAACGAAGTTTCTTCCAAACAATAGATGATGATGTCATCCTAGATAGATATTGTTGAGATATATTGGGTCCAAGAATCTTTCCTACTCTGCCTGAAAATTCTACGTGCTTTAGCTCGTAGAATTTTATACCTTTCGAGATTTTCACTCGTTGGACTTTTGTTGAATCTATGAGGATTGATCAAATATAAACAAGACTGACTTTCTAAAAACTTTTCCATTGGACATTGAACTCTAAAGGGTGGGGTTTCAGGTAGCCTGGGAGGTTTGGGATGGGCGTAGACGGGCAACATTTCCGTTCAGACCCTTCAGTATAAAACTATACAATGAGTGAGAGTGAAGTGCACGTTTCCGTGGAGCAGAGAATTATTATTAAGTTTTTGGCCAAGGAGGGGGTCAATCCGACTGAAATCTTTCATAGATTGACGGCTCAATACGGGGACAGGACCCTGTCAAGAGCTCGCGTTTTTGCTTGGCACAAGGAATTTGCCGAAGGACCGGAAGCAGTAGAAAACCTCAGCCATGATCGTCGCCCGACCACTTCCGTCACGGACGAAAACATTGATGCTGTTCGGAAGCTCCTGGACGAAGACAGACGTATATCGCTGCGATTTATTGCAGATGAACTCCAGTTGAGCTATGGTAGCGTTCAAAAAATCGTTACATCAAACCTGGAACTCAGCAAAGTATCTGCAAGGTGGGTTCCACGAATTTTGACCGACGTTCACAAACGGAATCGTTTGGAGATTTTCCAGCGACTATTGACCCAATTTGAACGAGATGGTGAGGCATTATTAAACCGGATTGTCACCTGTGACAAAACATGGGTTCACCATTACACTCCCGAGTCGAAACAGGCAAGTATGGAATGGCAGAAGAGGGCGCATCTGAAGGTCAAATCACGATCGTCGGCCGGGAAGGTAATGGCCACTGTATTTTTCGACAATATTTCACATCGATTTCCTCCATCAACGACGCACAATAAATGCACAATATTATTGCGATGTTTTAGAGGGAGCAAAACAGTCTTTTCGTAGGAAAAGGAAATCTAAACCGGCGAGAAATGTCATTCTTCTTCACGATAATGCCCGACCACATTCGGCGAACACTACGAGGCTTAAACTCGATCAAATTGGCTGGGAACCAATGGAACATCCCCCATACAGTCCAGACTTATCACCCTGCGACTATCACCTGTTTGGGCCACTCAAAGAGACGCTTGGAGGCCAGCGTTTCGAAGACGATTCTGCGGTGGAGACCTTCGTGCTCGAATGGCTCAATGAACGCCCGAGAACTTTTTACGAAGATGGAATTAAAAAACTTCCAATCCGGTGGGAAAAATGTGTTATTCGTGCGGGAGACTATGTAGAAAAATAAGTTATATCAAGAATAATTTGTAAGTAAGCAATAAATTTTTTAAAAAATCAGTCTCGTTTATATTTGATCAACCCTCGTACTAAGAGCTCTTCTACGTTGGCGTATGGCCTCCTTACATTCATCGTTCCACCAAGGGACTGGTGGACGTGGTGGATGTGGGGAAGTTTTCGAGATAGTTTCCTCTGCTACACATAAAATTTGTTTTGTAAAATTGTCTACTATGGCATTGATACACGTATGATATCCAATATCTGGTGATACGAATCTCTTTGAAAATTCTTCCCAGTTCGCTTTTTTAATAATCCAACGCAGCAAACGTTGATTCATAACAGGGTGGTTACGAAAGGTAATATTAATAGGAGTATGATCGCTGCCATATAGATCAGGTAATACCGACCATTCAAACTTTGTCGCCAAAACTGGACTACAGAATGACAAATCAACAGCTGTCCATCCGCCGGTGGATGCTTCCAAATGCGTGGGCGAACCATCATTAAGAAGACACAAATCTAAAGTAGACCGTATTCTCTCAATACGTATTCCCTTTGAGTTGCAGGATAACAAACCCCAGGATGTATGATGTGCGTTAAAATCGAATACTAGTAGGACCGGCGGTGGCAACTGGGATATCAAATCATATATTTCATAATTTTTAAAATTATAGCTCGGCAGCAGGTACAGGCAACAGATAGTAAGTCTGAATGGAACGGTAGTCTGAACGGTAACAGCTTGTAGTTGAGTTACTATGTTTACAGGAACCGATGCGATTGAGTCACGAGTCAGGAGGGCGACACCACCCCTGGCTCTTTCTTCAGCGTGGAAATCCGTCCTGAAAACAGAATAACCCCTGAAGTTGAAAATGTGAGATTCTTGAAGGTGTGTTTCTTGAAGGCATATTATTAAAGGAGACGAATCTCTCACAAGAACTTTTAGGTCTTCAATGCCATATTGAAGCCATAATGGCTTCTTACTCCATTAATATTCCATTGTATGATATTATTTTTCATTCAATTTGCAGACATTGAATTATATAAAAATGATTAATTTATTACAGGATTCGATTTACTTTCTTCAGATAGTAATTTTGATGTATTATATTCTACAGACATCAAATCACTACTGTGACTGATGTCCGAGTCAGATGATTTTTTGTATTTGATTTGTAGAGGTTTAGTAGTGGGACCTCCTTTAAAACTTTTTCCTATTTTTTTAACAGGTTTATTTCCTGCAATGTTAGAAATTTTATTTTTTTCCCCAACTGACGGAGGAGCAGTATTCGATTTATTTTTTAAAAAATACTCAAGGCCAGGAGGGATCTTCTTGTCAACAGGCTTAATTAAGTACCTGTGACTTAGACAGAAGAGGTTTTTTTTGTACAGCCTTTTTTGTAGTCTGACTTTTATCGGTTAAAGTTTTTGCTGTATCAGGACTATGTGAAACTGTAGAAACATTCTTCTCTGGTGGAGAAGCAGGAGCAGGAGCAGAACCAGAGGAAAACAGGGCTAGCAGCTGAGCTATCTGATCTGTCAATGTTTTAACCGTTTTTGAGAGCTCGTTACAATTAGCACAGGATGACTGCTTAGAGCTTGATGAAGCAGTAGCAGCAGCAAATGATTTGCCTTCCACTGGAGATTGGGAAACCTTAAAAACCTTTTTTGCATCTGAAAAGGATAGTTTATCCTTTGCCATTATTGTGAGGATAGCTTTTTCTTCCTTAAATTTAGGGCAGTTGAACGATCTAGCTAGGTGATCGCCCCCGCAAGTCGAGCACTTGGTGTCATTTGTGCATCCATCACTGCTATGGCCTTTACTTCCACACTGGCCACATACCTCCGGCTTTGTACAAGAAAAACTCATATGTCCGAAGCACTGACATTTGAAGCAAAGTCGAGGGTTCGGAACATATGGTCGCACTGAAAGCCGTTGGTATCCGGCATAAATGAATTCAGGTAGTGTAGGTTTCCCAAAGGTTAGTATCAACGAGGGAGTTGATACCTTCTGCCCATTTATGCTGCGCATTATGTGTGTCACGTCAATCACAGACTCCGATGCTAGTTCCGTTTTTATCTCATTGAGACTTACATGTAAAAGATCTCTACATGTAATTACCCCCTTCGCTGAGTTCAAAGACCTGTGGGGTAAAACAGATACCTTGACCAGGTCGAAGAAGGAGGACATTTTCATCAACGAGCGGCTCTGTTTCTCATTTTTAGTTTCTACTAATAATGTTCCATTTTGTAACTTCTTAATAGAAGCTACAGAACCTGCTCTACCCGAAATCGCCTTATGTATAAGGAAGGGCGACGTCTTTGACAGATCTGCCCCTTCCTCCTGGTTGCTAAACACTAAAAATTTTGGAGTTGGTAGTTCTGAACTTGAAGCTGCCAACGATTCTACATCATGATTAACTGAACTGGTAGACTCATCAGATACAGTTGAACGATGTCTCTTCAACGAAATTTTGGCGTTTTTTGTAATTTCATCCATAGTTTGTTTTACCGAGCGATTCATGAACGAAGATGTTTCGAACAAATGGCACAGGGTGCACCCAAACGTCACCATTAGCCCAGGATACTCGAACTAAAGCGAGAATCCCCAATAAATTGGGGGGGGGACCTCCAAATATCCTGGAGCCGAAATACATGTCTGTCAGCACTCCAGAATATTTTAGGAATGGGTTCCGGTACAGTTACGGTTCCCCAAACCCAAGTACCACTGGCAGCCGCCCTCTATGAACTCACAGAATGCAACCACTTGTTTCGATAGACTCAGCTATGGGCTCTGACACCCATAACTCAACATTCATGTGCTTGCCAGACGCCTATAGGCTGCTCGGTCCCAGAACTTATCCCATCAGAGGTCCTCGGCAGTGCTAGGCACACATCAGGTTCCACATACTTGGCCCCGCCAAACGAAACCAAGCAGTATCGCCACTCCCAGACGTAACGGAACAAGTACAGCAAATCCCTAAATGTACGTGTGTGTGTGTAAGGTGTTTAAATCGTAAGTGTAGTGCTGTAAGTGTAAGTGTGTGTTAGAATCGGGTGCCACGAGGTTCATCTAGGTCCTCTCAGTAGGTGCAGCTAGTCTGCACCCCCCTGCGGGTATATATGTTTGTGTGTGAGAGAGAGAGTGTGTGTGTGTGTGTGTGTATGTGTGTATATGTGTGTTGTGTGTATGTGGAGTCAATGAGTGAGAGTATAATGAGCTAGAGGTATGGTGGGGTCGCTAAGCCCATCAGCGGCTCACTTCAGCTGCCTCCGCCGGCTGTACATAAATTCAAGCAGTAGTACAAGGAATAAAAGCGTGGTAAGCTCGTATTACCCAAAAATTATAAAAAAGTAAGTAAGAACAATACTCCAATAAGAGCAATACATGTATACAATTTATTATCTCAGAATATGAAAGTATTGTCATTTAATAAGAGCACTTTAAAAATAAGGATGAAAAAATGGATGTTGCATAAAACTGATATTTGTTTTTACAGGCTGATGGATGTGGTTGTTGAATATAGAATACGTGAAACATGTTGTAGGATAACTTTATTTGAATTTTGTTTAGTTTTGTATATAGCTTTAAGATACCAGTCCGCTAACAGGGATTTCTTTCCCTCTGCGGTTTCATACCAATCATTGTAAATATACCTGGTGTTTCATAAATAAATAAATACTTAAGTTTTCACTAAAGTTTCCAGACATCCACCACTGTTTTTTTCACAAAATAATTTATATTATGTTCCAGGCATAACAACCTAAACTTACATTAATTTGGCACATAGTACATAAACATACAATTTGGGACTATTTTTAAAAATAAATTAAAGGTTACTTCAATGAGATATAAAAAATATGATGAATGAATTTTTATAGCAAGAATTGCACATGCTACATCCACATGATGTAATAAGTCCTATAGCTTTATGGACGTTCTGACTTATCAGTCGGTTATCAGAGCCAGTCAAGTGAGGTCGTGTTTACTGTGTCTGTAGTGCATCATGGATTTCAAACAACGCATTAACATCAAGTTTTGTTTTTAAGTTGTTTTTGCAAAAAAGTGACAAAGAAGCTCATGAAATGTTAAATTCAGTATATGGAAATTACTGAATTCAGTATATAGGGTGATTCTGAGGGCTATTTATTATAAATAGTATGAATGATTTGAGTCAGCTAGAACAAAAATTGTGTATCAGTTTGCACAAAATTGAAATTGCAGATTAAAATTGGGTGTATAGTTATGACTCTGAGATGAAAATTTAGAGTTCTAAATGGAAAACCATAACTCCCTTTGCCCTAAAAAGACACGCCAGGCAAAGTCAAATATAATGCTCTTTTTTTTTTTTTGTTGTTAATAAGGGTAAAGTGCGGTCAGGATTTGTTCCAAGGGAAATAACTATAAACTTTGAATTTTAAAAGGCATACTGAAACATTTGCAAAATGATATACTAAAAGAGACCAGAAAAACAGCCTCTTGGTTTCCATCTGTATCACGACAAGCCAGGTCACACCTCATTTCTGATCCACTAGTTTTTAACCGGAAGAAGTGTTCCTGTCTGTTCACATCTGCCTCTCACTTGATTTATCACCATATGATTTCTGGCTCTTCTCAAAAGTAAAAAAAATGCTAAAAGGAAAACTTTTCGACACCATTTTCAACGTTGAGAGGGCCACAACAAATCACCTGAACCCTCTTCCAAAAGGAGCCTTCCTGAAATGCTTCCAATCATGGAATCAATGTCGGAAGAAGTGCACTGTTAACCAAGGACAATATTTTGAAAGACATTAATTAAAATTTCATGTAAGCTTATTACTTTGTAATAAAATTATTCACTGTATTTTTTATTACATCTTGTACACTTACAGTGCCAACATCCAAAATACACGGACTTTTGATTTATGTAATTTAAATCCTTAACTTACTAACGTCCTAATCCTCGGGGTTATAATAATCCCTTCATCTAGTCTTTAATCTTTAATGTCCTAATCCTAAATCCTTACACTTTGGCAATTTTTTTAGAAAAATATTTTTTTTTTAATATTAAATGGTAAACCATTTGTGTACTAATGGTACACTACTATACCAATTCATTGACAATACATACAATAGTCACAGTTTATGTTGATTGGTAAAGTGTCAGTCCTTAAGACAGTCAAATATGGCTAGACATGGCCAGTATAACATTGTGTGCACATTCGGTAGGTGATTTTTCTGTACAACTCACAAAGAGTTCATATAAATGCAGTAGAGGATGAAATACCATAAAATCAACAGTGATTGGTTTTTATGAAAGCTGATCGGGAAGGATAAATTCTTTGCAAACAAGTTAAATAAAGCATATTTTGTATATAGGCTTACCTTTCAAAGCAACGATCGACATTGTCAGACATCAACAGAAGCATACACAATTGTTCCAAAGCTATAAGTTGCATATCACGTTCATCCCCTTGGCCCATGTTCAGCCATTCCAACAATGTCTCTGGGTCTACTTCAGCCATTCTGTTTTTTTTATGCCTGCAACATTATATAAATTAGATTAAAATCAAATGTATACCTTTGTTTACCAATGCCTTCATAAACCAGTTACTAAGAATGAATATAAAACTTTTCCCTAACAATTACCGACATAATTTTATTACCTTCATGTAACCATCAAGGAAATCATTAAATTATAATTATAGTACTATTCTTATTTTGTACCCTATTTTTGTTTAGAATTAAGGTAAAAGAAACATAACAATAATGTTCAAATTGTCCATCTTTTTCAAAATTTTAGTACTACAGCATCCCTTATATTGCCAAGCTAAATTAATGGAGCATTTTATACAAGTAAAAACTTGATGTTAAAATGTTCACTGTATTTAAAGATGATTCTTCTACGTAATGGAAACTTGTAAGCAATTTCCACCAGATGGTATTGTAATGAAACATATAGCTATTATGATTTTTATATTCACTGCTATACAAGACTGCAACTCAACTCAAAAAGTTATGAAATTTTGAAGTGGCAGTGGTTATAGCTGGAGAGATGCACTAACATCCAGTGCGCAGTTCCACCCTAACACAACTTAACAGGCCACTTCAAGTAAATTCGAAGATAAAAAATAGACCTTGCATATTGCTTAATTTGTAATACACAAATACATCTTCATAAATGAGATTGTTCTTAAGATATGTATCAAATACATTGTTCGGAACTCATCTTACACACTGATTAAATATATGTGTACTGATTTTATTGCATAGTCTGGATATTTTTAATGAAGTGTTACGTGGGGTGCTCATTTTATTCGAGCCACCATTATGATCTCTGAAGACAGCAGATTTTAAATAGAGAACTACAATTAATTACTTATAGTCAAACAAATAAATTGTAATTAAAGTGTTTTATTACAAACTATTGGAAAATAAATCAGAATCATTCAAATAATGCCAATAGCCTATCACAGACAAAGACTGTGTTATCATTACAGCAGGAGAACAGAATTGTTTTATTGATAAACAATTGTTTTGACTACTGGTTGCTTTGACAATCAATCTACAAAGAATTGTAAAATGGTGCTTAAATATGGGCTAGGTGAAAAAGTACTTTGTTAAATCATTTGAAGACTTCAGCTCCTAAATGGTTAAGTTTATAAAAATTTTAAGAACCAAAGAGTCTTAAGTAGTACAGGAAATTCAAAGAAACACATGAATACAGTGAATAAATATCATCATGAAAACAGTGAATATCATCATGAATCAGTGAATAATATCATGAAAACAGAAAATAAAAGTGACAAACATAACCTCAAAATGACTAGCATGCGAAAGTAGGCACCTTTTTTTTAACCCTAGAATAGACGGGCTGGGTCTGTGAGACCCAGACATTTTTAAATTACGTTAGATTCAAGGTCATAGGCGTTGCAGACCGTTATTTCTCTCTTTACATTCCTAAAAGAGTTTACAGAATGAACTACTGTTGCATGTTTGTCAATTCAGCTCTTAGTTATCAGTTGTCATGTGTTTGAATATCTTGTGGGTCTGTCAGACCCAGCTCGTTCGCTCATGTTATTTTTTCTGACATAGCAGAATTTGTGTTTTAGGGCTGTTTTTAATTTTTGCTTTTGTTCATTTTCATACTGT
Organism: Callitettix versicolor; assembly: GCA_022606455.1. Taxonomy (NCBI): domain Eukaryota; kingdom Metazoa; phylum Arthropoda; class Insecta; order Hemiptera; family Cercopidae; genus Callitettix; species Callitettix versicolor. The sequence goes on from CM040187.1 coordinate 21,477,336, forward strand.
TGACAATTTTAAATAAGTATATAGCACGGTGCTTTTAACCATATCTTATTAATCAATATGGATAACAGAAGAGTGGTAAATACTAGTGAAATTGATCGTATTTTATGTGAAGCATTATCTGAAAGTGAAGTGGATGATTCGGACACTGACCCTGATTTTCAATTGTGACACTGAAAGTGAAATTGAAGAAGAAAAAGATAAAAGTGAGAATAATTTGTGTTGTTGATTTGAGAGAGTACCTCATTTCCTTGGAAAAGATAAAAAAACCAAATGGCGGAAAAATGCACCTGTACAAAATGCTAGAACCCGGTCTCATAATATAGTATCCAATTTTCCTGGAAACATAAGAGAGGCTAGAAATGTTCAAACCCCACTAGAGTCCTGATCGTTATTTTTTAACAAGCCCTTACTCAAATTAGTTGTTGAGTCTACAAATATTTTCAAAAATTCTATAAAAAACCACTACACTGCTGACCAAAATTTAGCAAGACCAACATCGATCGTAGAAATAAAAGCCTATTTAGGACTTATATACATGGCAGGAGTTTTACATGATGGACAAATGAATATTAATGAATTTTGGGCCACAGATGGGACTGGGGTTGAAAGCTTCAGGGCTGGAATGTCTTTGAGGAGATTTAGATTCCTTTCGAGATGTATCCGTTTTGATGACATAACGACAAGGAATGACCGAAAACTTCATGACAACTTAGCAGCAGTCAGACAACTTCTTGACATACTCACGTCAAACTGTAAGAAATACTTTTCTATTTCTGAATGTGCAACACTGGACGAGATGCTTGTGCCGTTCCAAGGGAATCGTAAATTTAGAATGTATATACCTAACAAGCCAGCAAAGTATGGCATTAAGGTATTTATATTAGCTTGCTCAAAGGCATACTATTATAAAGAAATTCGAAGTATATAGTGGTACACAACCCAACAGTCCTTACGAGATAAGTATCAAGGCCGATGATGTTATCTTCCGGTTGGTCGAGCCTATCAAATACAGAGGTTGTAATGTGACTTGACAACTGGTTTACGTTATATGACGCTGCCAGAACTCTTTTGCAAGAGTACAAACTAACCCTTGTGGGTACTTTGAGGAAGAATAAGCCACAAATACCTCCAAGCTTTCTCCCAAAATCAACAAGGGAACAACATTCAAGCCTTTTTGGTTTTCAAGAAGATTTGACAATGGTATCTTATATACCCAACAGAAACAAAAGTGTTATTTTGTTGTTGTCTATGCATAACAGCAGTGAAACTGACCCTTCCACTGCTGAAAAGAAAAAACCCAGCATAATAACATATTATAATTCAACTAAGGGAGGTGTCGACGTAGCTGATGCTATGTGTGCTGAATACAGCACTGCAAGGGAAACAAGACGTTGGCCACTAACTTTATTTTTTGCTGCAATGAATATTGCTGCTCTAAATGCATTCATTGTGTTCAACTCAAATGAACAATCCATTAAAAGGCATGTTTTTCTCAAGAACTTGTCAAAACAGATGCTGCAACCCTACTTGACCATGCGAGCTCAGCAAAACAACCTACCACAAGAGATTCGGCAGTTAGCAACTAAATTTTCAAACCCTGGCTGGGAATCGAACCCGGGTCCTCAGGGTGCAAGCCCAGTACGCTATCAACTAGGCCATCGAGGCGGCAGACTAAATTTTCTGGATATGAAGCTCAACCTAAATAGGACCCTGCTCCAAGAAAGTGTGGAAGATGCTCCATGTGTAAAGACAGCAAAACAAAGTACTTTTGCAAAGAGTGTAAAATTTGGTTAAGTATTAACCACAGTGAAATGTTGTGTAGCGATTGCTGTAAAAATTAAGTTATTGGTCCTCTCCAAAAACATATTATTTTTTAATTTTAATTAATTCTTAATATTTTTTCCTTACCATCACTCTTTATATACTAGGTAAAATCAAACCCAATCAAAATTTAAAAATTCTTACCTTAATAATATTATTTTTAAAAAATCATGCAATTTTTTGTTAAAAATGTACAAGATTATTTAGTTTTTTTAAACTATTATATGTGTGCAATATTATTTTGTTAAAATAGTGATATACTAATAAAAACACTTCTAGGTTTCATATAAAAACATTTTTTGATCAATAAAAATAATTTTAAATTATTTATAGATATAATTTATAGATCTTATAGATAATTTATAGATATTATTTATAGATTCTTGGGTCTGTCAGACCCAGCCCGTCCAGTTTCGTAACTTTTTTTTGCCCGTTCATTCTAGGGTTAATCGCAAAAATGGTTAATTAAATATGTGTTATTAAATGAAAATAGAAATTAAAAAGACTTAAAACATAACTCATAGGGTTGTTGGCTGGTAGTGTGAGTTGGCACTCCAAATAATAAATAAGTACCGCACAGTATTTGATCCAACTTCTTTAAGTCCTTCAATATCAGTCAAAATTTGTTTTCCAATTATTGTACCGTAACAAACAGCGTTGTTTGTTCTGCTAATTTGTTTGTTAGTTAATTATACAAGCATAGTTGTTAAGCAGATTAAAATTAATACCTACTATTCTTTTCTTATCCAAACAAATGCTCCAAATCAATAAGTGAAACCACTTTAAAAATTAAAACAATGTACAAGCATGATTTATTTTCAACCTAAACATAAAAAACTTGCAAACACAAGTTCTAGTACTATGATCTATTACACAAATCTCGTACTATGAGGCGTTCTCATTAGGTTAGGTAAAGTAAGGTTTGATAAGGTCTTAATATTGACCTTTTAGATAAAAAACATTAATTAAGTGAGGCTTGTTTATTAGGATGGATAAGACTTTTTTTAATTAACAAATTTTTAACAATAAAAACAATGCAAATGAGCTATTTTAAAGCATATAGGTTGGGTTTAGATAATAAAAAAAAAAAAAACACAAAAATAGGAATAGTACATATATTAATCTAGAACAACATGGCCAACAATATTTTCATTATTTTGTTCTTACTTCAATTATTTTTCCTGACAACAGGTTACTTGTTTTCTAAATTACTGTAAAAAAAATTAGCACTTGAAAAAGTTGACAATGTCTGTCAATTTTCTAAACATCAAGATTTGCATAGTAAGAGGTTGATATTGTGCTACATAACAATGTTTGGTTTGCACGAAGTAATATTAATATTTAAAAATAAACAATTTTAGTAAATCTATTGCACTTATAATTGACTACTATTAGATTTGGCCTACTGTAGTAGCCTTATTAGATTTGCCTCATCACAGATAACTAAAATTACATTATACCAAGATCTGGTTGTATATTTTTCCCTGGTCTCAGATCATAGCTATGGAACTTGTCCAAACTAATAATAACTGACCAATAATAATAATAATGTTCAATACCATAATCGATTTTTGTGCAGAATTTTAATGACATCGGACCAAAGTTATGAAAAAAAGTGCAAAACACACACACTTATTAATTTATTTTCACAATAGAACACCTTAGGTTAGATTTGCATGTATGTATCTTAAATTTATTTTAAAAACTAGTAAACCAAATTTAACAGAGATTTCTGTAGTGATACAATTAGTGCTTTTCATTTATTGAAATATTTTGAAAACTGGAAAAACCATTTGTGTACTTCCATGCTGGCTTTGAACAAAGTACAAACATTTGTTTACAATAATGTTTTCTTTCATTGAAATTCTATAAACAGTGGTTATTGCCTAACCATTATTTAGCATTTCCAAAAAAAAACTTTACTGGCAACCCAACTTCCTTAACGTTAATAAGATTAGAAAATAACTACATCCATATATCCAACCAAACCTGACAGTTGCATAATTAAAGGCCTAGTTGGCCACAATGTTAATACTTCCTGTTGCAAAAAAACATAACAGTAAGTAATATATATATATATATATATATATATATATATATATATAT